>LACB01000224.1:0-42799 GCA_030142185.1 Penicillium thymicola
TAGGAAAAATATAGGAAGATATACATAGTGTAAATAAGGCCTCAATTACTTAGTATCGATTCTAGTAAATTTAATAATGTATCTGTGGAGTAAGAGAATGGTTAATCTTTTACATACAAATTCTTATATATGGTGAGTTCTAAAAAGTTTCCTACACTTCTATACTATATATTTGGAATTCATTCTAGTAGTAGATCGGTTAAGCCCGATTTATTTTAATAACCTGTCTCTTTAATTTTCCTTAAACTGGTCTGCTTATTTAGAGAGTTGAGGTTATGACTATGTCTTATTTATGTACCTTTTGTATGGAGCTGCCATACAAAAGATACTAATTCTGGAATTTGGGATCGGCTGAAAATTTGGGATCGAGTGTGGCCCACCAACACCGGAAAGGTGGTGGTGGGCCGTGCCACGATTAGTGTTCACATAGGTTCCTCCCCTTGGTTATAGAAAAGGCGACATATCGTGTGAGTAGATTTCCATATGAACTCATGCAAATCTTCGAAATATATGTGCCCTCTATCAGCACAGTTGATCATAAATAACGATCTACTTTCCTAGCAATTGTTGTCTGTGGACACAGGCACTAATTATTACTATGGGGCTATTTGGCAAAGCCTAGCCTAGAGAAATTAAATTGCCTGTGGAGCACGTGGACCCCGTCTTCGATAGCACGAGGCATTCACAGTAATAGATCGTCTCCTTGTTGGCATTGCATGACTACACCATTGTAAAATCATACTAAAAGGGATGGAATGGATATACGAATTTGCGAATTTTCATACAAAAGCCACGCAGCCGAAATGTTAGACGCCCAACCAAGCTGTGTTCACCATCGTAGAAACATATCAAGCACCCCAGTTGAGCGAGCAGAGCGAGCAGAAAAAAAAGGGGGTCAATTTCATTGAAGACCACGGGAAAAAGAACAAAAAAAAGGACCGAAGAAGGGGAATCCGGCAGCCGGTAACATCAATTCTGGTAGACCCCTATCTTCCCGTGTGCTTCTCTAACCTGTGTATCATGTTTGTAGCCGTCAAATTTCAGACTCCAACACAGATCAAGACCATCTCAATGTCACATCACAAAAGAAGAGTCGTAGCAGTCGGTGCGTCGTCCCTGTGAAGGGTAGTCTAGCAGCAGCCCGGCTTCTGCTCGCTGTCTTGCTTGCTGGGGTCGATAACGGGACGGCGGTCGAGGACCTGCTGGCCACCCTCTCCGTTGTCGAGAGCCTTGCTGGAAACGATGCGGTAGATTTCTACCGAAATTAGCATTGTATACCAAATCACAAGGAATCAACAACCAACCTGTAAGGATGTTCTGGAAAGCTAGCTCGACATTGCTGGCATCTAGCGCGGAGGTCTCGATGAATGAAAGGTTGTTCTCGCCTACTGAATGTCAGCGCCATACAATGAAACCGATTGTCGGGAAACGCACTGGCGAACTGCTTGGCCTCGTCTGTGGGGACCGCACGCAGGTGGCGCAAATCACTCTTGTTACCAACGAGCATGATGACGATGTTCGAATCGGCGTGATCCCGTAGTTCCTTCAACCACCGGTTGACATTCTCGTAGGTCTGGTGCTTGCTAATATCGTAAACGAGGAGGGCGCCGACAGCGCCACGGTAGTAGGCAGAAGTAATCGCACGGTAGCGTTCCTGACCAGCGGTATCCCAAATTTGTGCCTTGATTGTCTTCGAGTCGACTTGAATGGACCGGGTCGCGAACTCCACACCGATCGTTGACTTCGAGTCTAGGTTGAATTCGTTGCGGGTGAAACGACTCAAGAGGTTAGATTTACCAACACCAGAGTCTCCAATAAGCACCACTATTCACTCCATAATGTCTCCGCGGTCAGTCTTGGGATCTTTTGGTAGGGAGCACGAGGGGGATGGTGGACAAGACGAGGGCGGGCATCATCATAAGGTGGCGACGTTACCTTTGAAGAGAAACTGCGGGGGATATCATCGTCAGCATATAATTCTGAGACACGAAGGAGACCGTCGTTCCAGATCAACTCACGTCATATTCGTCGTTGGCCATTTTGAATGTGATCGAGCTAATAAAGCTCGAAAGGTGGTATCAAAGTACAGGTAAACGTGGTGGGCAAGTTAAGACTGAGGGGTGTACTTGGAGACTTAAGAGGGCGAAAGTCAGATACGTCAGTACTGAGTTCGCAGCAGGCAGAAAGAAAACCAGGGGAGAGCACACACGGGAAGTAATAGAGAATCAGCAGGGGATAGTTAGTCAGTGATACCTGGGCCGAGTGTCTCTCCTTAATCGTGGCCCCCCATTATGGCTTAGCGTGGGGATCACGTGGGTTGGCGTTTGACGCGCGGGCGGTATCTTTTATCAATCGGCAATATCATTAACGCCTTTGCTTTTTGCTATTATTCTGACCTTTTCCCCCCTTCTTTATCATATCCAATGAATATGAAATACGGTATGTATTTGCTCTGTCTTGATATTCCCGGAGTCTCGCAATTCAAAGTTACAACACCAGCACTGTCTTGCTTGCACCGTGGGCATGGGGCATTGAACGCTGCGAAATGGATCATTTGTTGACTCAATTCCCAGGCGACTACAATGGCATCTGATTCTGAAACGAACAATGCCTCTGATCGGAGTGGAATTGGTGATGCCGACTCTTTGGCATCTACCGCAGAAAGTGAAGAGGAAGCGGAGTACTTCGTGAATGGCATCCATGCGGAACGGCGGTTCTACGTTGAACCGGATTCTGAGGATGATGAAGGTGCCTTCATCACTCAGTATTTGGTCGAATGGGCTGGGTACAGCATGGAGAGGTGCAGTTGGGAGCCGAAGGAAATGTTTACTTCGGAAGAGACCCTAGATGGCTGGGAAGAGAAAAAAAAGCAGATCGCGGAGGGCAGGGAGAGCCCCTTTGATCTCAAGGAATGGGAGAATAAAGTGGTTTTGTTGGAGACGGAGACAAAAAAGCGAAAAGAAGACCGAAGGCGCAAAAGAGAACAAAGGGCACGACGAAAAAGCCTCACTCGGGCTGAATCACTGGCCAACCTCGATATTATAAATACCGATGAGCCCGAAGCAGGCATTGCATCCCGCAGAGCTCCCAGTCGCCTATCCGTGGATTCCATCGCTTCGGCCTTATTTGTTCCAGCTGAAGCCCCACCACCATCAAAAAATGTGGTGCCTCGCCAATCGCCGCAGGAAAGATCACCTCGGAGATCAGCTACCTCTAGTGCGCAAAAAGATCGGAACGAGCCTCCAGGATCAACAAGCTTGATTACGCAAACAGAAACAACCCCAAGCAAGCTTCCAAAGTCGCGACTTTCTCGGCTCGCAAAGAATATCAACACCAAGCAGAACCCTCCGGCGCGCCAAAAAAGCCCGCCACAAGCAGCAAAGCCAACATTGTCTTCTTTTGGTACAGGCCCCGGGGCTAAGCGCGCATACCGTGAAAATAAATGGAGCGAGCGAGCACCGGATTTGTCACAGGTGGAGCTGATGAAACCTTCTGAATTCCCACCCAGGATGAACATACGCACCACTACCTCGGTCGTGGGCCCATCTGTGACAAGTCCCAAATCCCCGGAAGGCCGAAATCAACCCGCTTCTGAGAATTCGGCCAGCTTGACCGGTCTGCTAGAGACAAATACCGGTCAAATAAACGATAAAGCTGCACAGCCGCCACAGAAACCTGCTGTTCTCGCGCCTTCGTCAGCCATGGCTCCTCCACTGCCTCGCTCTTCGAACTTAGGCTCTACTGCGTCAGTCCCCTCGTCAGTTTCCTCCTCGGCTGTGTTGTCTGGCCCCAGTGCGATGTCGAATCTAGAGAGATCTGTTGGTCCTGTAGATTTCACTACTTATATTTCCTCGCCAGCTACCCAATCAAAGCCCCTTCCACAGGCCAACCCCACTCAGCCTGCTGATTCTGTAGATACTACTGTCCCCACTTTCCCGCCGCCAGGTGAGGCTCCTTTCACAAATCCCGCTGAGCGGTCGAGATATGCCCTTACTGCACTCTCACCAGCTGCTTATCCCCGCCCCACACCACATGCCAATACCGACGGGCCTACCGATCCTTCGGCCTCTACTAGCTCAGTCTTACCTCCAGTTGTTCTTCCAGGAGCCCGTGCGGAGGCTACTTCAATGAAACCTTCTGGACTCTCCGGTTCTAGCCTTACTGCTCAGTCGCCAGCCATTCCAAATAGGCCCCGTGCAATGGTCAATCCTGAGAGGTACACCGAGAGGTATACTGAGAATCGAGACTCGCGGGACAGCCGCGAGACATTCCGAGGTTGGAACAGCTATAGACCTAACCACACACTTGTGGCCGATACCTACCGACCGTCAGAGCTCTCTCGTCGGTCATCGCCACCCAGACGATCGCCGCCCTCTCGTCGGTCACGGTCACGGTCCCCTTCCCCTCGAAGGGCGTCGCGCTCCGGTCGACTGCCAAGGTCTTCTTTGTGTGGTATGGGTGATTATTACACGCCTCGTAGCCCGTCTCCCACCAATTCTCGGATTCCGCCAAGGCCTTCAAATTCAAGCGGGTTGAATGAAGCTCCATCAGCCAATGCTCAAACATTTGCTCCCGCCGAACTCAGAGCTGGAGCCTCTGCCCAACCCAGTCTTTCTATTACGGCCCAAATTGCAAAAATGCCTATGCGTGATAGCCGGGCGCCTGGTTGCAAGAGGATGGGTGAGTACTGGTGTAACTTAATCCTGGGGGAGATTCTTGTCCACGTCTTTATCGGACCCGACAAGAAAGCCCTTGGTGCGTTCAGATTATGCGGCATCCGTCCGGGTCTCCGTAAATCTTTGATCTTGGCCAAGAACCCGAAAACAAAACAAGTTGAGGTTTGGTTTAAGCACCTGTGCACAGTCGGAGAGTACGAAGGATTGTGCGCATCCAGTGTCAGTATCAAACCCATAGACTTGTCTCTTATAGAATGCTAATATTGGCTATAGGAGACAAATTCTGTGCTGAGTACAGGCTGGGTCGAGGGCTTCAGCGACACCAACGAAAATCTGTTTCATCTAGCAGAGGATCTGCGAAAGGACGATCTCATCGCCATTCACTATCCTATAAGGCCAAGAAATGGACCGAACATTGTCTGGGTTGCTTGGTCACGTGCATCACAGGAATTCAAGTTTCCACGTCCTAAGGATGAAGTGCCACCCGATATCCCTCTGCTTATTGCCGCTCGCACTATGCTCGCACCGATCGAAGTTCCAGGCTCAAGTGGACCTAGCCAGCATACTGGTCAACCGCATGGCCTTTTACCAGGTGCATCGCTCTCACTGCGCGTAGAGCCACATGGTGTAGATGATGGCCGGGATTTCGGCAGTTCCTCAAGACGGTCGAGCTTCAATCATGATATGAGGATGGGTGGATCCTTGCACTCGCGAGAGACGCCGGCCCCAGTGCCGGCCCAAAGCCTTCCACCCGCAATTGAAGTCCGGGGTAATTTACCTTACGCTAACCCCCAACCCCAAGATAACCTCACGGTTCAAGTGACCGAGTTGATGGAACACTGCAATATCAACGTGGAAGAACTTGCGACAATCGAGGAAGGCGGGAAACTATCAAAGGCCGGGATGTTCTATTTGCACTTTCCCCTAGGCAATAAAGAAATACACCAGGAACTGCTGGCTCTGCAGGCAGTCTTGAAGCACCACGAGAAGATCGTTCTCACGAGCGACAGCCCCGGAGATTGGGCAAAATTTATCCAGAACAGTAGACAGGGCGTGGCCATAGTATGTGATCGATATTTACATTTTCACAGTTGTCAAACAACTAACCGAGAGCAGTTTCACGAATCGTTCGCCGGATACGATATGCTGCGTCCTGCACTCAATTCTGTGCTTCCTCTAAACTCGTTCAATTTCTGGATTATTCGCATTGAAAGTCCACTCCAATTAGTTGATCCCCGTTATTGTTCACCGGGTGACCATCATCTACGCATCTTTCCATATGGCGGCGTCATACTTCTCACCGAGGACATGTTGACAGACCTCGAAGGGGTGGCGGTCACTCTCCAATGGATTCGAAGTGCTAACGTGAACAAACGAAAACCTTGGACATTGATGTTTTTCCCCGGCATACTTGAATGGATCGAAAGGAGGCTCGATGATGAGAATAACTCGCAAGATCATGGACTGTATGTCATGCCTCTTTACCACTAGTTGGGCCAAGCTTCTAACGAACTTAAATGTAGTCTGCTGCTCATCCACACGTTGATCATCAAGAACAACATCACGGACCCTCGCGTGGACTTGTTTGATAAAGCCAGTCTACACCGCAACTCAAAAAGCAACGTCATCGCACCCTCTCTCAATGAATACGGCACACGCACAGAGCACCACAGCCTCAAAATCAAGGACAAAGTTGAACGCGACGCAGATCATCTGATCGAATTCTTCGCAGGGTGGTCATTGGTTAACATACCACGGTTCCGGAATTTCGTCGCTGTCACGTCTCTCAGGCCCTCCACTGGACCACGGTGGGAGGAATGGGGCCATATGACTGTCATGAGAGATGGGTTCAATCATTTCTTTAGACGGTTCAAAATAGACCGAAAGAGCATTATGACCTACCTGTCAGGTGGTTCCAACTCACAGGTATCTACTAGCTAAGCAGCCACCCCGTTGTCCATGACCACACCTCAGACACCTAATTCGGCATCTCATAACTCTAACACCGCCATTCAATCTACCTTCACAGGCAGCCCAAACAATGAAGGCATGAATAAAGGCATGAATAAAGACCGTGCTCTCTACAAGTGATCTTTGCGACGTTACGACCAAAGCAGGTTACGCCCGACATACGCGTGATTGTGCTTATGTTTCTCTTCCTTTTCTTGCACAATCTTTTATGATACCCCGTCATTTTGTTCTTGGATTTTTTATTCCTAGAAAGCTATGAAAGCTATGAGGCCATGAAATGAACTCAACTTCTATTGTACCTAGGAGACTTGTAGTTGTGTATACTAGTTTTGTCCACTTACCTTCAAAATTGAGATCCGATCCTTGATCAGTAATGGGAGACCTATCATACGAACGTTCGGAATTTCAGAAAGTATGGCTTTGCTAAACTGAACGCTAATTGCCGTCAATGCAACTGGGACATGAAGAACACCCGGAAGCATAAAAATAGTCGCCAAGGATGAGACGAATGCATACCATTTATTTACACTCAGCCAGTGGCTCGATTCTGGAACTCCTGAAAGCTCGACGCATTGGAGCCATCCGCATCATCTTGGGTCTTAGTCTTTTGATCCTGGTTTTTCTTTTCCTCTCGAACCTTTGCTTCCCACTGGCTTTCCTCGGCGGAAATCATAGCATGGAGACGTCCGCCCTGTCCACGGGCAAGGTAGATGGGCTGTTCCTTGCGCTCGGCCACAGCCTGGGTCACGAGGACGAATTTCACGCTCGAGCCGGGCGCTTCAAACATCGCGTCACTGAGAATGGTCTCCATCTCAGTTCGTAGCGCGCGTGCGCCAGTGCCCATTGTGAAGGCATTGTCGGCGACTTTGTGGAGTGCTGGTGTGGTGAAGCGCAGCTCGATACCCGAGAGGGAGAATAGGGTTGTGTATTGGGCTAGAAGGGAGTTTCGGGGTTCGGTAAGGATGCGCATAAGTAAGGGTTGTGATAGTGCAGAGAGAGCGGCGGTGACGGGAATCCTGCCGATCAGCTCAGGGATGAAGCCGTAGCTTTGCAGGTCTGAGGGTGTTAACAGGTCGAGTGCGTTGAAATAGGTTGGCTCGGCGTCAGAACCAGCTGGCGAGGCAGAGGAGAAGAAGGGCAGATGCTTCTTATACAGCGCTTCTTCCTCAGACCCTGGGAGGATTGGAAGAGGCTGGTTGGTAGAGATATTTGGCGAGCCAGGGAAACCACTAGTATTCGAGGCGGGCCGAACTGGCTGACCAAAGCCTATTGACCCACGAGATATTCGATCCATGATGGCTTTGTGCAGTCCAACGAAGGCGCCTGAGAATACGAACAAGATGTTGTCCGTGCGCACATTATACACTTCTCCCTTTGCGCCTGGATTGGGGTTATTGGGTTGGAAAGGCCCATTCCCCAGGGGACTGTTGGAGGGAAAGCTATTCGGGGCACTAGTTGCGCGGGGATTCTTCTCGGGCTTGGCCTGGACCTGCACGGTTGTGCCTTCAATGATCTTGAGAAGCGCCTGCTGTACTCCTTCACCACCGACATCTTTGCCATGACTAACCTTCGCGGCTGCAATCTTGTCCACCTCGTCGAGGACAATAATTCCACGCTCTGCCTGCTCCACATTGTAGTCTGCGGCTGCCAAAAGTCGGTGAACGCACACTTCCGCGTCCTCTCCAATGTAACCGGCTTGGGTGAACACAGTGCAATCAGAAATACTAAAAGGCACAGAAAGAACCCGAGCAAGGGTCTTCGCCATAAGTGTCTTTCCTACACCAGACGGGCCAAGTAACAGAACATTGGACTTTTCAAGGTGTAGCGGCGAGGCCTCGGCGAAATCTGCTTGCTCCAAGGGCGTGTTTGAGCGGGATTTGGGGGTCTGAGGTATGCTGGCAGTTTTCCGCGCGTCGGTAACATTATCTGCTGTATCGAAATGTAAATTAGGAAATAAGCCACAGCACCAAAAATCAACAGGTAGTATACCGTCTAAGGGATGAATCTCGAGTGCTTCCCTCCGCTGACGCTTCGCGAGAGCCTCGGCTGCTTCTTCCTCCCGGCGCACTAACTCTTGCACGCGCTGGTAGTGATTGTACACGGCGACACTGAGAACTTTCTTTGCGCGATCCTGACCGACGACATATTGATCGAGATATTGCTTTAACACTTTCGGTGTGATGCGGGGGGCGCCAAAGGCCGGAGTTGATCCTAATGGCCCGGGAGTAGGGACTCCGGTTTCATAGCTACCAGTAAATGGCTGACTTGCAAATTCTGACCGGTTGAATTGAGACGATGTCGGAAAAGTGGTGGAGGAGCTAGATAGTTGGCGTGTGGACCAGTTGTATGATTGAGGAAGCCGACACCGGACAATGTCACGACGAGCCAAGGTGGCCGGGACGCGACGTTGAAAATGTCGCCACAGCATTGCTGGGCGCCAGTAAGTTACAAGCGAAATATGAGAGGCGGGTAGAGAGCCCTGAAATCACAAAGTAAAGGAAGGACCTCGGAGGATTGGAGAGCGATGGATCAGATACCGGATAGCTTTCCCCGCAGGTGATCTTATCTGATGAGTCATCTGTATGAACAGGTGGTCCGGCTATTCACGGATAATTTCAATGTCTTTGGTGTTTTTAAAGCTATTGTTTGGCATTTGACCCCCAATCAGTTACGGTTATAGATCTTCAGCATATCTTGACCATCTATTATCTTCAAATAACGAAACATCGCTAGCCGAATATTGGCAGGACGGTCAACTTCAAGGTCTATACACCTCGATATTCAACGAGGAGACGCGAGGTCGAAAAAAACGCTCGAGAATGTCACTGAGTACACATACTTCGAAGTCCCGAAGAGCTATCTCAGTGTCAAATTCGTAACGCCAGTTCTAACCCCTGTTCTCCATTTTCAAGTGTAGTCCATCCTTCGGTCTCACAGACACAATCCCAACAGGAACGATATTTTCCCCCGGAACCGCCATTTGGAACTTGAACTTGGACACGAAGACGGCAACCAAAGTCCTCAACTCTGCTTTGGCAAAGTTTTGCCCGATACAGCTTCGCGGACCGTGCGAGAAGGTCAGATTGGCGAAACTGCTGCTCATCCCACCTTCTTTGTTGCTGCGGCCTGTGACTGGGTCGATCCAACGCTCGGGCTTGAAGGCGGCCGCCTCCGGTCCCCAGAGTGCTGGGTCACGGTTTGTGGCCCAGGGGCAGAGGATGACCCGTGTCCCAGCAGGGACGTGATGGCCGAGAATGGTGGTTGGGATGATGGAGTATCGACGGATGAAGGGGACGGGAGGGTAAAACCGAATGACTTCGTTGCAGACTGCATTGAGGTATGGGAGGTTCTCTAGGAGACCCGATATTGAGGCTGGGTCTTGCTGTGCCTCGCCGGCTAAGAGAGGGCCCACCGTACTTTGTAGTTCTTTCGCTAGAAGTGCTTGTACTTCTGGGTGATCGGCCAGGAGATAGCAGGCCCAGGTAAAAGAGGAGGCAGATGTTTCGTGGTTAAAGAAGAAGAAGAAGAAGAAGGATGTCAGTAACTGATAAAGTAGAAGGCAATCGGACCTGAAAGAGAAATCCGCACTCACCCTGCGGCAATGAAGGTCAGCAACTGCTCAACTAAGCGCTCAGCAGTCCAACTGCCTTGACTGATCATCAAAGACAGGATGTCATTCTTGTCTGTCTCCTGCTTGGTGTACGCGTCTAGCTTCTCGTCAACCAACTCGCGGCAAACCCGTCGAAGAATTGCAGTGGTTACGTTGATCCGCTCGTTGATTCCCCATGGAATAGCTTCGATGATCTTTGGCGAGAGGATCCTGTTCAAGGCCATATATACTTCCTTTTCAGGCGCCCACGTAAATATCTCCTGATAAGCAGTGAATAATTCATTCTCCGCGCCATCCAGGCAGTTGAACTCTTTTCCTAGACCAGCCATAGCAATAAGATCAATTGTAGCCTGGTTAGCCCAGAAGTTGATCTCATAAACACCTGACTTCTTGTTCGTCTGCTCCATGTTCTTTGATATGCACTGGGTCAATTTGACCGCGGTAGACCAGAAAATCGGATACAAGTCTTTGATGTTTCGCAGACTGTAAACCGGAGTCAACCGTTTTCTCTGCCTCTGATGTTCTTCTCCTTCCACAATTGTAAGGCCATCTCCAAGGAAACGGGCAATGATCGAACGCTCTTCGGGAAGTTTCATGTAGTGGTATGAATTGTGCACTAGGACATCAGCAATGGCCTTCGGGCTAGTGACTAAAAGCCTATCTCCATTGAGGAAACTCCGATATGTAATGAGGCCCTCGTTGGGCACTTCCTTGAACCATTTCAGGTATGTCTCCCCGAAGGGCTTCTGATAAGGCCTCGCACCTTGGCCAATGAGAGGAACCTCTCCCTGTAAGCAGAACCAAAAAGTCAGCAATTTTGATAGTTGCCCTACTTTGAGATGTCGTAGATAGTGGAGAGAAAGGTCAGACTTGCCTTTGGTCGGGGGAGATGTCTGAACAGGCTATATAAATAGGGATACACAAGAACAAGCCATATGGCAATGATGGAGATATTGAAGACAAGAAATATTGCAATCATGGCGGACAATCTCATATCAGCGAGCACATCTCGAAGACCTGTGAATCCAGCACCTATCTCGATAGCAGAGGCTACCCAAAAGACCCAGCGAGGGGGGAAGCGAGAGTCTTGCAACATCGTCAGAAGCACCGAGTAGAAATGATATCAGGCAGTACCGGGTGTTCAAGGAGTCAATGAATGGCAAAAGAAAAAAGAGAAATAGGACAGAGGAGAGCCTAACATCCGTCTTGTGTCTCTAGGACCCCAGACTTCCAAGCTATTCTCTCAACGCTACCTTCCCGGTTACTATGTGCATATGCTGATATACTAGTGTACTTCTACTGCTGATACGTGGTAGATCGCCAAACCCAGACCGAATCATATTAAGTAGACACTTGGCACATAAGCCCTAGTTCTTTCGGCCTAACTATTTGGGCATTGAAGCTGAAACTTCTATGGTGTCCCGCCTGAAAATTCGTGTTTTTGAGACTCGCGCAGACAGGGGGCCATGCATGTTCTGGCTAGTCAGCTGCAAACTAGTGCAGTCATAGAAAATTATACGAGAAGGAGCCGCCAAGGGATGCAAATACAGCAAAACTCATATTAGATTAGCTGGTCCTATCCCGTTGCTGTGCACCCGCATGGGCTGGGGCCATACTTTGCTAGGTAGCATTGGGTACTCCGTACATGCGCCCCTGATCTTCCGAACGGATCATCATACTTGGCTGAACATGACATATGTTCACGAAAAACAAATTATTATAATAGACCCGTGGACATTCAAGTTTGATACATCGAACAAAGAAGATAGTGATCTTTGGTCATTTCGAGCTTCTAGAGTCTAGAGATGGCTGCCACTCCGGAAAAGTCCATTCGCAACCTCAGCGGGATATGGATACTGGTATGAATCCCCTACCCATTCCCTTTTGTTAGACCTTTCATAATGGTTTACAATCGACAGAACAAAGAATTATCCGGCGACCTGAACACGCTTCTACAACACCAAGGCGTACTATGGATGGTCCGACGAGCCCTAACTATGGTGAAATCCTCGATGCACATGTCCCAAAACACAATCGATGATACCACCACGATCAATATTACGAATTTCGCATCCAGCACTATCAAAGGCACGACAGAACGTATGATCCTGGATGGACAGTTCCACAACCATAAGGATTATATATGGGGCGCCGTGCGGGGCAGAACGGGGCTTGTACCTACGCAAGATACCCGAACCAACGGCGATGAAGAATTCTTCGGGCAGTGGGCCTCGGATACGCGGGAGGGAGATTGTCTTTTAACTGAATCCGACGCTATAGCTGGGAATTGGACGAGTACGATGGTGAGTTCCATATATTACCTCTGATATGTACACGTATGAAATTAATCGCAGAGGTTCAACTAGATCTGGGGGTTCAGGATTTTTGGGGATGCCCGCCATTTCGCCCGACATGTTACAGTTAAGAACGGATCAAAGACATTCTCGGCAACTTTGGTGTATGATTATGGAGGAAAAGTAGTGTGAGGGAACTAGATTACATGACATGTCTTTGTTTGTGCCTTTTGGGGGCCAAGCTACCATAAATTATCTCCACGCACCACTCACATCGTGTTTCTGATTCACCCATTTTGTTGCCTGTCTTCGCCAAAAGGTCGATTCTTTCAATTCCATCCTCTGGTTTGAAGAATAATTGCTTCAGATTCAAGTGGATTTCTTATACTCACCTGTCTGGCCAGCATGAGTCAAGCATAAAAGACGGATTATACGCGCTGGCGCATGCTAGACGAGGACGGAAAGCACACGTGGCATTACCTCGATGACGACGAGGCCGTTGCCAAATGGCCTCAGACACTAGCCGATAAGTATTACTTAGGGCTTCCGCTGGTATGTCCCTGCAGAATGATCCGCTGCCATTGCTTGTCCCAAATCTAATGGGATAAAAGGGTCTTCCAGAACTTCCTCCTGCCACTTCTCCATTAGAATGCGTCTCCAATTGCTTGACCTTTTTCTCTAAACAACAATTACCGCCGGGAAATTGGGGCTGCGAATATGGCGGACCGATGTTTCTGTTACCCGGGGTTGTGATCGCATGGATGGTGACCGATACACACATTCCTCCAGTATATGCAACGGAGATTATAAACTACCTGGTCTCTCACGCGGACCCTGTTGATGGAGGATGGGGTTTGCACACCGAGGGCGACAGTACCGTGTTCGGCACGTCCCTGAACTACACGGTGTTGCGACTTCTCGGTGTGGAGGCCGAGCACCCGGTTATGATTCAAGCGCGGCGTCTGCTACATCGTCTAGGGGGCGCCTTAAATGCACCGCACTGGTCGAAATTCTGGTTAGCTGTCCTAGGCGTGTGCGATTGGGAGATTGTCAATCCCATTCCCCCAGAGGCCTGGCTGCTGCCAGACTGGTTGCCATTGGCCCCATGGAGATGGTGGGTGCATATCCGACAAGTCTTCCTGCCAATGTCGTGGATCTGGTCGAAGCGATGGACGGCCCCGGAGACGGACGTTATCAGAGCCCTACGACGGGAGTTGTTTGTTCAGTCATGGGAAAGCATTGACTGGGCAGCACACCGTAATGACATTGCTATAACCGATAACTACCACCCCAAAACGTGGCTGCTCAACTCAATCAATCTATTCCTCGCGGATATCTGGACTCCATACCTACGACCGAACAGCCTGGCGAGACGTGCTGAGGACTGGGTCAGCAAGTTGGTAGATATGGAGGATGCGAACTCGGACTACGCCGATCTGGCATCCGTCAACGCACCTATGAATCTCCTTGTTTGTTATATTCGCGATGGACCTGATGCTTATTCTGTGCGTCGTCACCGAGAACGCATGGAAGAGTTTCTATGGGTGAATAAAGAAGGGATGTTCGTTAATGGTACAAATGGTGTACAGTGCTGGGATACAGCGTTTCTGATCCAGGCTGTGTCTGCAGCTGGGTTAGCAGAAGATGTAAAATGGAAGTCTATGCTGACTCGGGGACTCGAGTTTCTGGACCGACAACAGATTCGCGAGAACTGCGAAAACCAAGGGGTTTGCTATCGTCATTTCCGAAAGGGACCTGGACATTCAGCAATCGTGACCAGGGATATGGGGTCAGCGATTGTATATCAGGGGCACTAAAGGCGGTCATCCTACTGCAAAAAGAGGCCGATGGATATCCCCAGCTACTCGAAAACCAACGGATCTTTGATGCTGTGGACACTTTGCTCACTTACCAGAATAGCTCAGGCGGCTGCGCGTCATATGAGCCGACTAGGGGAAGCGAATATCTGGAGATGTTGAACACAGCAGAGGTCTTTGGGCGCATTATGATTGAGTACGACTATCCAGAGTGCACAAGTGCAGTGTTGACTGCTTTGACATTGTTTTTAAAGTACTGGCCTGGTTACCGGCGGACTGAGATTCAAGCATTCATCCAGCGAGGTGTGAACTATATCAAGAAGGCACAACGCCCTGATGGGAGCTGGTACGGAAGCTGGGGTGTGTGTTTCACATACGGGACTATGTTCGGTTTGGAGGGCTTGGGATCGGTCGGCGAAAATTACGCAAACAGTAGTTCTGTTCGCAAAGGGTGCGAGTTCTTACTTTCCAAGCAACGGGAGGATGGTGGATGGTCAGAAAGTTTCCAGGTAAGCACTCCGCACAGAAGAACCAACTCTTCCATGACCTGCTCAGAGAATAACCAGCAAATCCCGTGTAGAGCTGCGAACAGATGAAGTATATTGAGCATCCTACGGGGTCTCAAGTTGTTCAAACCGCATTCGCGATTATTGCACTTCTGAGCGTCGACTATCCCAATTCTGAGCCAATTGCCCACGGAATCCGCTTAATCATGTCGAGACAACAGGCGAATGGGGAATGGCTACAGGAAGGTATCGAAGGTATCTTCAACAAGAGCTGCGCTATCTCATACCCGAACTATAAGTTCATTTTTACGACTCTTGCTTTGGGCAAGTTTGCAAAAAAATACCCTAACTTCAAATAGCTTGATCAAGTTGTGCATATATGAGAGTCCCATGTGCACAGTAATTATTAATTACTCCCGGCTCAAGCCCAAGGCACGCTGACTGTCGCCATGCCTCAGCTTGGCCATGGCACTTACGAGCATCGGAGGTTTGCAGAAGCTAGATCTCTTGGGAGCAACGTGCCTGGGAGCGTCGAACCTGGGACCAGGGATCATCTGGTACTGATTCTGAACTAATTGAAGACGGCTCGTCAGCTTCGTGGATCAAGAAGGCGAGCCAGACAGATCAACCAAACGCCATCGCTCTATGAGGGCATGAAATCCCTCTTGGGTCTTATCTTGAAATATGAACTCCGATTTGTGATATTTATACAAACAGGAGTTTATGTAACCACAAGATAGTTAATCGTCTTAAGACTTCTCAACACACGAGAGGCATTTCTTGTTTCTGTACATGGAATGCATGGAGGTTATATGCAGGCAATCACGACAATACAATTGTGGGCTAGTCCTCCCTGGAACAAACGTCAGGCCTAATATCAATCATAAAAAAACCGGTGATAGAAACTAGAAAGAGGAGAGCTTGCCCAGCTGGTCTCAGCACGGTTGATCCAGGCGCGACTGGGGTATTTCGACTTTGACTCCATGCCGAAGTTTCTGTGCACCTGGTAATTTGTGCCTGCATTCCACCTCATTGCCTTCCTCATTCGATGCCTCTTGACTAGTTCAATAAACATCTCTATATGCACCAGGTTTCACGTCGAGGCTTTCCTGGCCTACTCGAGCATTATCACCACGGAGGTCAAGATTTCCTGGCGTCAGAAGTGGTTGAGTTATCCGTGGGTCAGGTACTGGGATCCCGATGCTCTATCGATGAAGGAGCGCTCGTTTGAAAAGAAAAAGAAAAACGTTACTGATCTGGCGATCGCACAAGGTTGGACCACTAACGCAACTCAAGGTTGCACGGCAGTATGGGACTATGCGGAATTGTGGTTGAGGCCATAAGCTGGCTAAAAAGCCAGCTTTCAATACTAGAGTTGTTGTAAATCCAGTTCAGATACTTACGGGTCGAAAGAGGGTAAAATAGTAAGGTAGATGCAGCACTTTGATGACAATGATGGGTAATTGGTTATTGTTTTCTAGTGTCGAGGGCTGCTCGATGGTGTCTGTGGCCCCAGAAGGCGTTATATTCCGCAAGGATATAGGAATGCTTGAACCGCAAGAGCTGCTTGGAACCAGGTGTGAATTTCACCGTTCAGATCCAATAGAAGCAAGTGGTTCGATCGTGGTTTGGTTGAGCACAGTACACTCCAGTGTATTCGCCGAAACTCAACTTTGAGGAGAGTCTCTGGATGCTCTTTTTTCCCCACGTTATTTCCGGAGTTCACTTGTTAGACTAATATTCATCGCTAGCAGCACCGACCGAGAGGTTTTTTTATTTCATCCTGCCCAGCCTTATTTATTCGCCTTGAACACAGGCTGTTGTTCCATCGTTTGTGAGATGAAGTTACGGAGAGCCGACCACCGACCGGCCGTCGGGTTCGATTCGGTACTCGCCTCGCCAGTGTTGGCAGCCGGGGCTGAAGTGATGTTCGACATCTCGGTCAAGTTCTTGTTGAAGCGGTCTCGCTCCAATTTCTCAAGTTTTTCCCGGCGCTTTAGGGCACCTGGCTTGTGTCGCAGGGTCTTCTGCTTGATCACGTTCGCTTGACTGGCGGCATCGGTGGATTCTTCAGCTTCGGGCAAGGCATCGGCCAAGGATTCGAGGTTAGCGACAAGCTTTTTTGATGCTCGTCGACGCTTGGGAGTGTTCTGAGAGTTTTTCTCAATCTTAGACACGAGGGCAGCATGTTTGATCTGACGTTTATCCCTCTTGCTTGTCCGAAATTCATCACCAAAGACATTAGGTTTGGTTATCGCGCCTCTGCCCGAGACAGTTTTCGTTGATTTTCGAATCGGAGCCTGTAAAGATAGAACGATAATTAACCGGCTGAAAGTGGAACAAGATATGTAATAGTGCAGCTTACCATGTTGGCATGTGAGATCTACAGCGAGGAACAATGAAAGACGAATTTGCGACGGGGAAAAGCGAAACCCCGACACCAGTTGTTCACCGCCTGGATCCACTCTACCCACTGTTTTTTCCAGAAACTCCAACGTTGTTTGGCTCTTCAGATCAATTAGTCCATATGTGTGTCAAAAGGCAAAAAGGAGAAATACATGAGCCGTGTAGTCCGCTTTGACTGACGTTATCAGCGTTCTCGTGCGCAACGGCTTTCCGGTGACATCAGAATTGGTAGCCAGAAGGCAATCTGCAATCATTGGGTGGTCCCAACATCCCAACACGATAACTTGTATGGATATACGTCTCAATCTACGTCGGGTCTACGTTCCTCACACCTCGACCGCATTTCGACCTCGGTCACTCACCCGGTCAGCCACCCGATTCCAGACCCGATTCATAAATCCACACCGTTTGCCCCCGCCGATTTCTTCTTTACCTTTTAAACCCACCTTCTCCGAACCCCTTTCCCGCAGATCAATTGTTTCTTCTTCTACACACACTATGAGTTCTACCGCTCCTTATCAGCGCAAGCACAAGATCACGGTGGTGGGCTCCGGTAACTGGTAAGGGATCAGTCCCCTAAAAGGGCGGTGGATTGGTGCTAATTGTGCTACTCGATAGGGGCTGCGCCATCGCCAAGATCGTTGCCGAAAATGCGGCCAGCAACCCCGACCTCTTTGAGGAGAAGGTAGAGATGTGGGTATTTGAGGAGAATGTCGAGATTCCGCAAACTTCTAAGAACTACAATACCTCAAACACTGGCCCCCAGAAATTGACTGAGGTGATTAACAATGTCCACGAGAATGTCAAGTACCTCCCAGGAATCCAATTGCCAGTCAACCTGCACGCGAATCCGTCCCTAGAGGATGCGGTGAAAGACAGCACACTTCTTATCTTCAACCTGCCTCATCAATTCATCATTAAGACCTGCGAACAAATCAAGGGCAAGATCCTCCCCTACGCCCGTGGCATTTCTTGCATTAAGGGTGTGGACGTCAATGGGACAGGTATCCACCTCTTCTCTGAAACCATTGGTAGAATCCTTGGCATCTATTGTGGTGCCCTGTCTGGCGCAAACATCGCCAATGAGGTCGCCCAAGAGAAGTGGTCCGAGACCAGCGTTGCCTACGACCCCCCACACATGGACTCCCAGGTACCCACTCCCCAGCGGTCGCCTTCTTCCTCCACAACCAACCTGGTGGAGTTCCAGCACAAGGATACCTCGGGTCAAATCTCGGAGGTCAAGTTACAGGCCCTACCGTCAGAATATCCTCCTGTCGACCATGCCGTGCTGAAGACCCTCTTCCACCGTCATTACTTCCACGTGCGTGTTGTCAGCGATGTTGCTGGTGTGTCCATCAGTGGCGCCCTTAAGAACATTGTTGCTCTGGCCGCTGGTTGGGTTGTCGGTATGGGATGGGGTGATAACGCCAAGGCTGCTATCATGCGCGTGGGCTTGATGGAGATGGTCAAGTTCGGAGACACGTTCTTCAGCGCCACGATTGACACCCGCACCTTCACCGATGAGAGTGCCGGTGTGGCAGATTTGATCACCAGCTCCAGCAGTGGTCGTAACTTCCGGTGTGCCAAGTACAGCGTTGAGCGCAACCAGCCTATCGAGGAGATCGAGAGGACTGAGCTCAACGGCCAGAAGTTGCAGGGTACCCTGACTGCTGTGGAAGTCAACAGCTTCCTGAAGAACCAGGGCATGGAGCATGAGTTCCCTCTATTCACTGCTGTTTTCCGTGAGATTCCCACCCCCCTTCCCCCGTGTGACCACTCGATCTAAACTAACGTTTCACAGGTATTTTGGAGGGAACCATGAAAGTCGAGGAGATTCCTTCTTACATTGAGCGGTAAAAGAAATCCCATCTAATGTTGTCTTTTTTGTTATGTTCGTGTTACTTATCAAAACGGTTGGTTCCCTTATAGCCCTTCTCAGGCCCGAGCCCCGATTTCTGCATCACAAAATTCCAATGGCGAGGATAATGGCGCTCGGTTCAGTGCTGCGCGATTATAGTTAGGGCTGGGATTGGGCATTGGACATTGTATAGACTTTTCATGACCTGTATTTATGAACTGCATGCGGATTATATTCTAGACATTTTGATTTGAATCTAAGACTGTTCAATTCATGCGTACACTTCGATGTACATCGACATAACTACCTAGGTAGGTGTGTTATAGCCCCTGCAGATGTGTTGGCAGCTATGAATACCAAGGAAAATGGATGATGTCATTCCCCGCGCGGTCTGGGCCTTCTCCAGGAACATATGAGGGGAACGCTGGGTCCTCTGTCCCCGACTTTTCCTTGTCTTTTTCTTCCCTGCTTTTCAATTCTTGTTTTTCCTCCTTAAATATTTTCTCAAGTTGCACCTCTGTGTCCCCTTCACTATCGCAGTGAAAGTAGGGTGAATCGTTCCAGATTCTCCTGTACTCTCACGATCCGTTGGTTTAGATCCTTGTTTCATCCAATCGTTATCGACCTATCGCAATGGCCTCCCCACGTCAAGTCTATTTGCTTCCATTGAAGGATGATGGTTCTCCAGACGTACCTGGTGGCTACATTTACCTGGCCCCGCCGCTGAAATCTGGATATGTGCTTCGATTCATCATTGAAGGAACGAGCTCCATTTGCCGACAAGGCAGTCTCTGGGTGAATATCCCCGAGGAGGGAAAGCCCTTTGAACGTTACTCATTCCGGGAGTTCAGGTATATCTACCCAGTTCTTATACTGTGTCTAAATTGAAAATGGCGGTTACTGAACAGAAGCAGACTGCAGCCAAACTTCAACGAGAACATTCAGATCGATGTCCCTGTGACATTCGCGGGAGCGTTTGCTTTTTACACATCATTTTCTCCGCTACCAGAGTTCTCAGTCGAGGAGGTTTCTACTCCGAAGCCGACTCAAACGCCTGTCCACTACATTGATGTGTCACCTAAACTTACCCTCCAGGGGAAAGACTTGCCGCTCAATGCACTCTCTATTTTCTCGGTGATCTCAAAGTTTATGGGTCAATATCCTACAGACTGGGATAGACACCTTCGTGGAATTAGTCAGCGGAACTACAACATGGTTCATTTCACACCTCTCATGCAGCGTGGCGCATCCAACTCGCCCTACAGTATTTTTGATCAAATGACATTCGACAGTGACTTTTTCCCTAATGGAGAAGATGATGTTGCTTCATTAGTCGCGAAGATGGAGAAAGATTATGGTCTTCTCACATTGACTGATGTGGTCTGGAACCACACGGCTCATAATAGCAAGTGGCTGGAGCAGCATCCCGAATCTGGATACAGCGTGGAGACCGCGCCATGGCTGGAGGCAGCACTCGAGCTGGACTCAGCGCTTTTGAAATTTGGCGATAGCCTCCAGGACATCGGTCTTCCGACGGAGTTCAAAACGGAGGAAGATCTGGTGACCGTCATGAACGCGGCACGCAAGCAAGCCATTGATGGAACTCGTCTATGGGAATATTATGTTCTCGACGTAAAGAGTAATGTTAAGAATATTTTGGATGAATGGATTAATGCAAAAATCGATCCTGCGCTCGTCGAACGGGATGAGATGCGGCTGTTCAAAAACTGGTCGCTCACACAACAAGCCAACGTTCTCCGTGAGATTGGAATTCCATCCGTCAAGCAGGTTCTCGGACGGTATGGCCGTGCTGTCGACCCAAAGTTTGGAGCAGTTGCTTTAAATGTCCTTTTTGGGGATTACGATGAGGGACACACCAACCTCGATGAGGTCGAAGCCTCTCTGTCCCAGCTCCTCGATGAGGCCAACTTGCCATTCTACAAAGAGTATGATGCAGACGTTGATGTTATCATGGACCAACTGTTCAACCGCATCAAGTATCTCAGAATTGAGGATCATGGCCCCAAGATGGGCCCTGTCACCAAAGAAAACCCATTGATTGAGACTTATTTTACCCGCCTTCCTGTCAATGATGTCACGAAAAAGCATGACCCCAAAGCCCTGGCTTTGGTCAATAATGGTTGGATCTGGAATGCCGACGCGATGAAAGATAACGCCGGGCCTGATTCCAGGGCCTACCTACGGCGCGAAGTTATTGTGTGGGGTGATTGCGTAAAGCTTCGATACGGATCCTCCCCGGAAGACAGTCCTTTCCTCTGGGACTTCATGACACAGTATACCCGCCTTATGGCCAAGTACTTTGGTGGTTTCCGAATTGATAATTGCCATTCGACGCCGCTAGTGGTTGCAGAGTATTTGCTGGACGAAGCTCGCAAAGTTCGACCTGACTTGACTGTGTTTGCGGAACTCTTTACGGGCTCAGAGGAGGCTGACTATGTCTTCGTCAAACGCTTGGGTATCAATGCTCTGATTCGAGAGGCCATGCAGGCTTGGAGCACAGAGGAGCTGAGTCGCCTTGTTCACCGTCATGGGGGTCAGCCGATCGGTAGCTTCGAGATGGATCTACCTTCTGCTGGCAGTAGCCACGCCATCGCGTCAGCTAGGTCTGGCAAGTCTGACGAAAAGGTCACTCATATTCGGCCCTGTCCAGTGCCGGCCTTGTTCATGGACTGTACCCATGACAATGAGCTCCCTGCTCAGAAACGCGACGCCAGAGACACTCTTCCAAACGCTGCCCTTGTGGCAATGTGTGCCTCGGCGACTGGAAGTGTGATGGGTTACGACGAGGTGTATCCCAAACTCATCGATCTTGTCCACGAGACTCGACAATATGTCTCCCACTCCTCTGATACCGATAGTCTGGTCGTCGGATCTGGAGAGGGTGGAATTGGTGGTGTCAAGAAGCTTCTGAATGAACTCCACACTATGGTGGGAGTCGAAGGCTATGACGAAACTCACATCCATCACGACGGTGAGTTCATCACTGTCCACAGAGTCCACCCCAAGACTAGAAAAGGTATATTCTTGGTCGCACATACCGCATTCCCCGGAAATGAGAGTGGCGCGATTCTCGCTCCCACTCATATTGCCGGTACCAATGCCAAGCATATTGGATCATGGCAGCTTGAGGTCGATACCAGCGATGAAGCAAAGGAGAAGGTCCTGGCTGATGACAAGTACTTGGAGGGCCTTCCCAGCCATACCTGCGACATAGAAGGCACAAAGATCGAGCAAAACGACAAAGATGTCAAAATAACCGTACTGGAATCCCTTGTTCCTGGTTCCATTGCCCTTTTTGAGACATGGATTCCCGGCGCAGATCATGCCAATGGATTTGAAAACAACCTCGCCAATGGTGCGGATGACGCATTCTCCGAGCTCAGCTTGATTGATCTGAACTTTGTGCTCTACCGGTGTGAAGCTGAAGAGAGAGACTATAGCGACGGTCAGGATGGCATTTACAGCATCCCAAAGCATGATCCTATGGTCTATGCTGGTCTTCAGGGCTGGTGGAGTGTTCTTGAGGATATCATCAAGTATAACCAACTTGGTCACCCACTCTGCAATCATTTGCGAGAGGGTCAGTGGGCTTTGGATTACATCATTGGTCGCATGGAGAAGGCGGCTTCCAAGGAAGGATATGTAGCATTGAACAAGCCTGCCGCATGGCTTCGTCAAAAGTTCGACACTGTCCGTGATTTGCCCAACTTCCTTTTCCCAAGGTATTTCGCAATCATTCTGCAGGTTGCATACAATGCTGCGTGGAAGAGAGGTATTCATCTTCTTGGAGACAATGTGCGGCATGGCCAGGAATTCGTTCATCAATTGGCTATGGTCAGTGTTCAACAAACTGGCTATGTGAAATCGGCATCCTTGTGGCCCAGCAAGATGGTCCCCAGTCTTGCAGCCGGACTGCCTCATTTTGCAGTTGACTGGGCAAGATGCTGGGGAAGAGATATTTTCATCTCTATCCGTGGCTTATTCCTTTGCACTCAACGCTTCGATGATGCTAAGGAGCATATTATCGCTTTTGCGAGTGTACTCAAGCATGGCATGATTCCCAATCTGCTGAGCAGCGGAAAATTGCCACGATACAATTCCCGGGACTCCGTCTGGTTCTTCATGCAGGCGATCCAGGATTTTATCGAGATTGCGCCCAATGGCATTGATATCTTGCAAGAGAAAATTCCAAGACGATTCTTGCCTTATGACGACACTTGGTTCCCCTTCGATGATTCTCGGGCATACTCTCAGTCACCGACTCTTCTTGAATGCGTCCAGGAAGTGTTCCAAAGACACGCCTCCGGCATGTCTTTCAGAGAATACAACGCTGGCCCCGAGCTTGATCGTCAGATGAAGCCCGAAGGCTTCCAGATCGACGTGGAGGTTGACTGGGAGACGGGCCTAATTTTCGGTGGCAACCGGGATAACTGTGGTACTTGGCAAGACAAGATGGGAGAGAGCACTAAGGCAGGAAACAAGGGTTTCCCTGGAACTCCCCGCGATGGTGCTGCTATTGAGATTACCGGTCTCGCCTACAGCGCTCTGGCGTGGTTGGCACGTCTCCACGAATCCAAGGCTTATCCTCATAAGGGCGTGGATATCGGCGATGGCAAGGAAATCACCTTTGCCGAATGGGCCCGCAAAATCAAGGAAAACTTCGAGCGGTGCTACTTTGTTCCCCTCGATCCCAGCGAAGACAGTCAGTACGACGTGGACGCGAAAATCATCAACCGCCGAGGAATCTACAAGGATTTGTACAAGTCTGGCAAGCCCTACGAAGACTATCAGCTCCGTGCCAACTTCCCCGTCGCAATGTCAGTCGCTCCAGAGCTATTCACGCCTGCAAAGGCTCTCGTGGCTCTATCGATTGCCGACTCCATAATTGTGGGCCCTGTGGGCATGTCAACACTGGACCCATCCGACCTCAACTACCGTCCAAATTACATAAACTCCGATGACTCCGATGACTTCGCAACTGCCAAGGGTCGCAATTACCATCAGGGTCCAGAGTGGGTCTGGCAACGCGGTTATTTCCTCCGTGCTCTATTGCATTTCGATCTTTTGCGCCGAAAGACGCCTGAGGAACGGACTGAGTGCTTCCAGCAAGTCACCCGACGACTTGATGGTTGCAAGAAGGCATTGCGGGAGAACCCTTGGAAGGGGCTACCAGAATTGACGAACAAGGCTGGAGAGTATTGTAATGATTCGGTGGGTTACGTTTGTTTTGATATATATGTCAATTTGTGCAGGATACTAACAAAAAATATAGGCACCCACCCAGAGCTGGTCCGCCGGATGTCTGCTTGACCTTTACTATGATGCATCCAAGCAATCCTAGATTTGTTTTTTGACTTTTGGTTTTGGATACACGATTGATTGAATATTCCCCTGAACACACGGTAGATATCTTGCATTAAGAGATGTTTTTCCCGGCATTTTAACTAGATTCATGGTTGCACTGCGTCAGATATATTGCGATTTAAACTACATTGTCTATGTAAAGCGTTTCAAATTTGAGTCAATGTAGAAATTGAAGTAGAAGTACAATGCATAGATTCATACAATGGACGAATCCCGGGGTTATGCGCATAAATGATGACTCATCCATATGCAGCCGGCTCCGGAGGCCCGTCATTGAACCTTGGGGAAGGTTTGATAAAAAGCAGAAAAACAAAGGGGGAAATTCATCGATTGTTCACAACCTCCTCTCGAAAACCAAAGCAAAAGTCTCGAACAGCAATCGCGGCATAAGCAACAATCAAATCGTCTCCAACAGTTGACCATCCTATCTCCCTGACGTCAGTCATTTCGGTGATCAACGGAAATCTGCCGCATGCCCTTGACGAACCACTAGCTCCGACAGCCTCTCGGTCGTCGAAGCCACCACGGAAAACCGGAGTTGCGGAGATCCCTTATAAAACAGAGTCATGTCTCTTACGGCATCAGCGGCCTCCGCTGTGTTGACCTTGCTTGCCGACAAACCCGATGATGGAAGCAAGAGGCGGTGGGATGATCAGTTAAAAGAACAGCGCGATCTGTACACACAATTTGTGATTAGCTCGGCGCTGGGTCTCAGCGCCTTTTTAACATTCTGTGTATGTGTTTCTGTCACTATGAGGTCTGGGTCTTGTTCATCGCTGATAGTTTCATTTCTAGATCTTGCGACCAAAATGGACCGAATTGTATGCCGCGCGACGACGACAAAGAAATGCTGCTTCGCGGTTACCTGAACTCCCGGACACCCTTTTCGGTTGGATACCCGTTCTTCATCAGATTACAGAGGAGGAAGTGTTGCAGTCTGCGGGCCTAGATGCATATGTGGTATGTTCAAATGCTTGGCTGCTCTACCAGACAATGGGCCATTGCTAACTTGACTCTCTGGGTAGTTCTTGTCTTTCTTCAAGTTTGCAATCCGATTCCTCTTGGCCGTCTTTATCTTCGCTGTTGCGATCATCCTCCCTATGCACTACAAATACACCGGCCAATATGGAGTTCCTGGCTGGGATAACGTCCCTGGCAATAAGACCATGATTTCAACTGGTGAAAATGATAAGGAAAAGCCAGTTACAGACCCTGCATATCTGTGGATTTATGTGTTGTTCGCATATGTCTTCAGTGGATTGGCCATCTACATGCTTCTTGATGAGACAAAAGTAATCATCCGCACTCGGCAAACCTATCTCGGAAACCAGACCAGCACCACTGATCGCACCATTCGTTTGTCCGGGATCCCACACGACTTGGGAACCGAAGATAAGATCAAAGAATTTGTGGAAGGCCTGCGAGTCGGCAACGTTGAGAGTATCACGGTGTGCCGACAGTGGCGCGAGCTAGACGAATTGATCGATGAGAGAATGAAGGTCATCCGTGAACTTGAAAGAGCATGGACAAAACATATGGGATACAAACGCCCAAAGAGCGATGGAAATACGTTGCCGCTGACCGAACAACAACCCCGTGATACAGACGATGAACGGTCCGGGCTCTTGTCCGGACATGAGAACGAGGATGTCTCGGGTTATTCGAATGAAAGACCCAAGGTTCGTATCTGGTACGGTCCATTCAAGCTTCGTTTCCGGATGATCGATGCAATCGATTACTATGAGGAAAAGCTACGGAAGATTGATGAACATATTCAAAATGCCCGAGAGAAAGATTACCTTACTACCGAGATCGCTTTCGTCACGATGGAGTCAATCGCTGCATCTCAAATGCTTGTTCAGGCGATCCTTGATCCGCACCCAATGCAAATGTTCGCTCGAGTGGCGCCGGCGCCGGCGGATGTTATTTGGAAAAATACTTACTTGTCTCGTACTCGACGAATGATCCAGTCATGGTCCATCACCTTTGTCATTGCATTCCTGACCGTGTTTTGGTCTGTGCTCTTGGTTCCTATTGCCTCATTGCTGGAGCTGAAGACTCTTGAGACGATTGTCCCCCAGCTGGCCGAGTTCCTCCAGGAGCATCCAATCATCAAGTCGTTGGTTCAGACGGGATTGCCTACCCTCGCATTCTCGCTGTTGACGGTAGCTGTCCCTTACCTATATGAGTGTAAGTTTTCCCATTCAACATTACCCTTCATGTACTCGTTCACCTCACTGATCACCTTTACAGGGCTCTCGAATAACCAAGGAATGGTGTCACGTGGTGACGTTGAGCTGTCCGTTATTTCGAAGAACTTCTTCTTTTCGTTCTTCAACCTGTTCCTTCTGTTCACTGTGTTTGGAACAGCAAGTGGTTTCTATGGGTTCTGGGAAAGTCTTCGGGATGCATTTAAAGATTCTACGACGATTGCCCTCGCACTGGCCAATTCCCTCGAAGGCCTGGCTCCGTTCTACATCAACCTGTTGATTCTTCAGGGTTTGGGCCTTTTCCCCTTCCGACTGCTCGAATTTGGAAGTGTCGCGTTATACCCCTTCCACTTCCTGTCGGCCCGCACGCCACGGGAATATGCGGAGCTGTCAACTCCTCCCAAGTTTAGCTACGGTTTCTCCATCCCGCAAACCATTTTGATATTGGTTATCTGCGTGGTTTACAGTGTGTTCCCGAGCTCGTGGCTAATCTGCCTATTCGGCCTGATCTACTTCACAATCGGCAAATTTATCTACAAATACCAACTGCTGTATGCCATGGATCACCAGCAACATTCCACGGGTCGCGCATGGCCAATGATTTGCAACCGCGTATTCGTGGGGCTGTTGGTTCACCAGCTGGCCATGATTGGCGTTCTGGCTCTGCGCCGAGCCATCACCCGGTCGCTACTCCTGGTACCACTTCTAGGCTTCACCGTTTGGTTTTCATACTGGTTTGGGCGTACATACGAGCCCTTGATGAAATTTATTGCCCTGAAGAGTATCAATCGGGACCAGCCGGGTGGTGGCGATATCTCCCCATCGTCTTCGTCGACCCTCTCACCGCCATCAGGCCTGGATCGTGATAGCCTTCCGATACGTAATGGCGGACAGGACCTTGAGTTACGGCTGAAAAAGTACGTCAACCCGAGCTTGATTGTCCCGCTGCATGCTGCCTGGCTTCCCGGTCACCACTCTGCTCGAGGCAATGGAAATGGTGCGTCCGCTTTCGAGGTTCATCAGACACGGAATGTTTGATCTCACCGGTTGTGCGGATTTCAGCTTCGCATGATCTACCCTTGTTCCGGTTGTTAATACACCCTTTTTTTTTTTCTCCTTCTCTCTCTACATATGTCTTTGACTCATCATGTTTTACGATCTTGATACCTTTGCATTTCACTATATTGTTCTGATATGTTTTCATGTTATGATATCCTTGTGTGATATATTTGCTTTCCTTTTTGTCGGGCTCGTCTCGCCTGTCCCTCGCTATTCCCCTCCCCGCGCAGTAATTGATATTTTTTTGTTAATTGATTTTTCAAATGCTTTCGTTTATGTATTTCAGAGTTTATGTCAAAGTAGAATATAGCTTCTGTAGGATACTGGTGATTCCTGAATTTTGGTCGCTTTCTACATATGTACATGTACTTTCTACCCGTCAGGCGTGAGTGGCTACGTTTCGAACACGATCCAGGCTCCATCTGCGGCACATCTCGTGTCTAGGATTCCTCGGTAAAGATCTAAATCAGGTTCGCTAAGGTTTACTCTGTTCTCACATTCCTGAGTTCCAAAATAAGCCCGCGGGAAACGTGGCAGTATCTGAGCACGAAGTCAATACATGATCTAACCAAAGAAAGAGCGGGTGAGAAAGCTGAACTCCGATGTTTTTTTCTCCAGAAGCCGAAGTATTTGGATGTATATGTTGTATGTACAAGAAAAAAGTGTGTACGAAGGATTGACTTCAATGAGGCGGGCTGAGACATTGTTCTGCTAGGGGCCAGGGCCACATCACAATTCGATGTTGTGGTATAGTTATATTTGTATAGACATGGATGTGAAAACAATACACAATAACCCTTCTTTGCATCCGATCGAAATTCGCAATTCGATTCGATCTAACCTCCGGTGCGGACATACCTCGAACACCTACGGAATCACCGTCTTCTGGAATCCCTAGGGTCCACATGGTCGGGGCGCATTCCTGAGCAGTGGGGGATGACACAGTTGTCTCTCTTGCGGTGAGGAGATGAAACAGTAAGAAAAGAACAGAGACAAAACAAAGTATCCTTGGGACGTTGAGGAATGTGGGATATATGTTGAACTAAATACTGATCAGGGATTTTAGTATTGTCTCATTATATTGTAGAAAGAGAGACATATATGCATGTAAGCGGTGAGGTTCGATCAAACTGCCAAGCCATGCGCTGCATCCGGGGCGCATTCCTTAATTCTCCCTCCGAGATCCTCTGGAATGTCAGTGTTGCAGATTGATAGTGGGTTTCTTGGTTCTTTTTGAACATTGTAACCGGGGATCTATGATCTAGTTAACTAGTTAGGGCTGCTACGGTATCTTAGTAAGTGGATATAGTTGGAAGGAAAGCGACTAAGTTGATGCATAGAGTTAAGCCTGGTTTGCCTCCAGTCCATTCCCAATAATACAAGCAATAAGCAATAATATGGAATGACAGTAGCTGCATTTAATGCAGCTATTGTATGACTGCGTAATTGTAATAGCATTAATCTATTAATCACCTACCTAAACAGGTATATCCATATCTTACATGTCTCTTGACGTGATCCACTTTTCTCTAGCTGTGCCCTATCCTCCGTCTACTTTTTGTTAAATATCAACGTCAGAACGGTAAATTGTAATTGAAACATTTCAATTAACCAAACGAACACAAAACCTAGTTGTTCGGGAAACAGTGAGGTGCAGGATTTAATTAAAGTCAGCCCTTGCCTCGCCCTCGAATCTCTCGGGTTTCATTTTTTGTCGCATTAAATTCCCTTCCACCGCTTTCAGACGTGAGGCCAATACAACCTTACACTTAGCACGTACTTCATTCAAACTCTATTATCGTGAGTGTATAGACTTTTCTTGAAAGTGAGTGGACTTTCTTCTTTGGAATTCAAATTACTGGAAATATCTGGTTCGAAAGATTGGAGATCCGCGGGCTGACTAGTGTCATAGACGATTCATCCGCAGCTGGACACTTGGTGCTGTATAGACTTGGTTGTCTTGAGAGATCTCTTTTCCACGGCTCTGTTCTGGGCGCCAATCAATTAATTGCCGTCAAATTCATATTGATACAATTTCAATTTCCGATTTTCCCAGCAATGTTCGGGAATTGAATGAGAGACTGACATCCAGTGGTGAATATTGGGTCGTTCTCTTTGCTGGAAGGCTGTATCAGCATGCCTGCGCTGCGGTCTGCTAGTCAAGACTGGGCCCATCAGATGTCCACGGATTCCTCCATCACGCACACCAAACGAAGGTCAACGAGGCCAATACCCTCAAATTCAAATAAGTCTGCGACAAGGTACATATCACAGAGTCAACCACTCTCAAAATGCAATTCGACAAGCAAATCATCCCCTCCCGCTGCAAATATTGCACCAGCAGAGATCCTACTGGAGATTTTCTCCATGCTGACGCCGCGAGACTTCGACAATGCCCGGCGAACATGCTCACAGTGGATGCGGACTAGCCTGAACCACAGGCTACTTGAGAACATGCTGAAAAGAGCAGGGTGGTGGGACGCATGGTTGCAAGACCGGCAAACGCCACAAATCTCCCGGTTAGATGAGAGTGAGGTCTGGAGAATGAGCCGCCGCTTTGCGACAGAATGTCTCCTTTCGGGGCGAAAATTGAATGTCGAGAAGCCAGGCTTTTTGACAACCGCGGTGGTAGACTTTTCAAGTCTGTCCGATTCTACAAGAACATCCCGCCGCACTCGGCTCCAGTCCGTTTTGCAGATGGCCGAAAGCAAAGGGTCTGGAGTGACAACTTTCAGCATTAGCAGTTGCAGCAACTATCTGCTCGTGACGACAGGCTGCATGATCTATATTTATTATCTTTCAGGTCCAAAGTCCAGGCCAACACCTGCAACAAACTTCAGCGATGATACCATGACACTAGTCTCGCGTATCTCATGCCCTTTCAATATTCTTTCCGCCACCATAGACACCAGCAAGCCCCAATTCACCATCGCTGCATTACTGTGCAACCGCGTCGGCATGATCTGCAACTTGGATATGGCTTGGGCCAAAGATCCAGCCACCAAGGGATCTCACTCCAATAGCAAAATGGCCACCTCATCCCGCCACTTTTTCTACAATATCTGCACAGTGGACAACCCACCACGGACAGTGGCTCTCTGTCCTGGCCGGCCAATCGTCGCCTTCGGCTGCGCCGCGGGTATTGAAATCCACAGCGTAAACGAAACAAAACGCAATGAACAACGCAAGCACTTCACCCTCCCTCAACCCTCCGAAATCCTTCACTTCCTCCCAAGTAGCTCGGAAACACCCAGCGAGCTACGTCTCATTTCCTCACTATCCGGACCGGGCTTGCACGAATGCAAGTGCCCCCCTTCACCCTCCCCTTCTTCTTCATCCTCTTCGATGTCATCCCCAAAGCTCGACCCAAAAAACAACCAATTCCATTTCCTCGCAGATATTCAATCCTTCAATCGCCGCCGCATTCCTCACGCCCCATCCCGCAGCTTCGTCCGCGCAACACACTGCCACCACTACCGTGCAGTCCCCATCAACGACGGTTTCCACATCATGTTCATCGAGCCACGCACAAACCTACTATGCATCGGCACCGATGCTCCAATTGGTGGTCCAACAAGCCTAACCCGCGCATTCGTCTGCATTCCGCCGCCTTTCTCAAATGCCCAAGACGGACAGACCAAGACACCACCCCCGTCCCCATCTCCCTCAAACACAACACCACTTCCAGCAGACCTCCCAACTCCAACGACCTTCACCTCGGGCTCCGACCTCCGCTGGGGTCTCCGTGTTGTCGCAGCCTATGGTGACCGCCTTGTGCTGTACTCTATCCCCTTGGACGTATTCAACGTGATCCGTAAAGAGCGTGAACGTCAAGCCGACGGGGTAATGGGCGCCAGCGATCTCGCGCGTGATTGGTACGTTGACGCGGAGCGATCCCGCAAGCAGCAGGAGAGTTTGGTGCAGAACCAGAATGGGGATTGGGAGTTCCTTTTGTCTGTCTCCTATCGTCCTACGGCTATGATGTGGCCGTTTAAGATCTATGGCAAAGAGATCGGATCTGTTAAGGGGACTGTGGAGCTTGCTTTGCAATCTTCCCAGGGTGGAGTTAGGGTTTGGGCTTTTGGGGAGGATGGTAAAGGCACGGTTTTGGATGTTGATACTGGTGATGCTCCCACTCGGTCTCTTGGTGTTGGTTCTGATGGGGGATTGAAAGACCTTGGTATCGTTCAGAGGGCTGGTCTGGGTGGTCTGGGTGTTTCGAGGAAACGGAAGTTCGAGGAGGTGAGGACTGGGTTCGCGGGTCGATATGGTGCTGGTCGCTATTTGGCTGGAGTGGATGTCAAGCCTTGTGCTGCTGGTGTTCATGGTATACATCAGGATCCATCTGTTCGACGTTCATCTTTTGCAGCTTGCATTATAGATTTTAAGATTCCCTTGTATTAAATTTATTATGTGAATATATTCTTATCAGATGTTCAAGTTTCAACTGATTTTGGTTCCCTTCCTTCTTTCGTCTCTTGTCTCTTGTGTCTTCTCTCTTCTCTCTTCCTCCTCCCCTCTCCTCCCTTCTCTCCCTTCTTGATTCATCTCTCTTCTTTCATTGTCTTCTCACTCTTTTCGTTTCTCCTACTTCATTTACTTCTTCCCTCTTCTCGCTTTTCAGAGTCCCTCTTGAGAGACTTTGAAGGCGGATTCCACGTTTGACATCAATTGAGAGTAAGTTGATATCCATGGATTGTGTCAAGAAATTATGTTTATCACTTTCATCTAGCCTTCTTGTACAAAATTCGCCATCTACAATGGATTCAATTCCCGTGGCCAGCCTCCCTCGCGACTGCTGGCTAGAGATACTAGAGCGTCTACCACAACAGGATTTGAACAACCTGTCGCAAGTTTCTCGCGACATCCGTGTTTCAGCGGAGCTTTTCTTGTATCGATCGATCCACTGGGATTGGAAGAATCCCCCGATTCACAGAATCCTGCTCCTTCTCCGGACTATCTCCGGGCGACCAAAATTGGCTTCCTACATCCGACATGTCAGTTTGGTATGGTGGGATGTGGAATCACAGGAGGGGACAGAGATTTGCATCCCCAAAGGAGAAATTGACTGGGGCAAGATGATGCTACGGTTTAGGCCCACTTTGAGATGGGCCCGGAAGGTTGTTCGAGACGCGAAATTCGAGGCAAAGTTCGATACAAAATGGATGACACGACTGTTTGATGGAGATGCCTACGTCTATGCCACGCTGCTGATCTCGCAACTTCACAACCTTCGCAGCCTCCGACTGGATTACTCGTTCGTGCTTGAAGGGGGCTTTCCTGGGGAGATGTTGCATCATTCTCTCTTTGGGAACGCACCCCCTGGCATATTAAGTCGCTTCTCAAAATTAGAAATGGTCGACTATGGAAGCAATCTTCCCCTCAAAAAGCCCCGCGACGGTGACCCGATCAAAATCGGCAGAGGTAATAATCAATTTGTCCCGTGGTTCCACCTTCCTTCCTTGAAGGTTCTCGAGCTTTGGCTCCATGGTCTGGAGGGAATTTGTATCTTCCCTGGGCAGATACCAAAAAGATCCTTGAATTTGTCGAACCTGCGCAGTCTTGTTATTGACAAGACACGTGTTTTGCCTAAGGACATCGCGGCACTGGTGTCTCAAGTGCCATATCTAGAGTCCTTGCATGTGGGCATGGTCTACGGATGCCGGACGACAGCTGAGTTTCTCAGGGACCCCAAAAGCCTCCTCCAGTTCTTAGAAACTTCGGTTCAAACAATCGAACACCTCTCTATCGGTGTGGAGCTTCCACCATGCTGTGTAGAAACCTTCCGTCTGCGTATGAGAGATGAAGCTGGTGAGCCATTCCGTGGCATCTTGAAGAGGTTCCCCAAACTGAAAACGGCTTCTTTGCCACTCGGCTTTCTCATCGGTTGGGGTGCAAGGCGCTACGAGCTTCGAGACATACTGCCACTCACTCTCGAAGCCCTTCACATAAGGCCTGATCTCTGGGGACCCCCACACCCAATTATATTCGAAATGGAAACTCTCCAGGCATTAGAGGCATTGATGGTACACAAACAGCGTGGCTCCCATCCTTCTCTTCGAACTTTCTCCTACCAAGGAAATAATGAGTATGATGGTCAGGAACTCACTGACATGGGCTTCCCCGACGGTTTTGAGTACTCCTACTTGATTAAGCGGGAAACAATTAGGCTATTCTGTCTCAGGAAAAGGTACAATCTGCTTTCTCGATATGGTGACTGCACACCTGGTTTCATGTTAAGGAGTGTGACCTCGGTAGACAACGTCGTTCACCAGTTCCCTTGGCCGTTCGTTGCGGTCGATGAGCTCCCCGCAAGCATGCCTCGATATTCAAGAACCACGTCATTCGCACCATTGGATAGGCTGCCATCTGGTACGACTGATGTGATTGTGTCTATTGTGAACTCCTACGGTGCGAGTTGAACCAATATCAACTCAACACATATCCAGCATGTAATTTCATTAATTCAAGATATCTCCATAGCGAATGTGATCCATTTCCTCTTTTTATTTCCCATGGAGATCTTCCAGCCAAGAGATATAAGCAGTTTAGGCCAAGTTCCGAGGTCGGCTTCAACGAGGTGCGTGGCCGTGGACCCTTATGACGGCATAGGGCTAATTTCGGCCCCATTACTCCACTATAAAATGAGAATGTGTACAACAATATAAGTGGAGCTTCGCTATATATCGCTAAAAGAAGCAGAAGAAGCCGTAGCAACAAAATTACCCTAAGGTGAAACGTGTTGACCGAAAATAAAATCATTTGAAACTTTTTATCCACTTTGACACGCTTAAGAAATGGCCCCATCGTAATTTAACTTGAGTCTCTCAAAACGGCTTATTTTGTTTCCGATTTCTCGCGACGAGCGCGAACACCTTGAGCCAGAGTCTCCAATACTGACTCGGTATCCTCCCAGCTGATACAAGCATCTGTGATACTGACACCGTACTTGAGACCGGCCTTGCCCTCTGCGGGGACCTTCTGGTTGCCTAGTGTAGGTCAGTACAAACAGCTTCCTATATATAGCAAAATCGAAATCTCCAAAAGACTCACCCTCGTTGATGTTACTCTCAATCATAACACCCATAATAGCATCCTCACCGGCAGCAAGCTGCTCAGCAAGCACAGCAGCGACCTTAGGCTGGTTCCTGTGGTTCTTCTCAGAGTTACCGTGGCTGCAGTCCACCATAAGACGGGGACGCATGCCCTTAGCACTGAGCTTAGACTTCGCATCCGCGATGCTAGCAGCATCGTAGTTAGGGCCCTTCTTGCCACCACGAAGGATAACGAAGCAATCAGGGTTACCGACTGTTCCGACAATGGAGACAACACCTGGCTTTGTGACGGACAGGAAGTGGTGAGGGTGCTTGACGGAGCCAATAGCATCGACGGCGACATCGAGCGAGCCGTCGGTGCCGTTCTTGAATCCGACGGGGAAGGACAGACCGGATGAAAGCTCCCGGTGGACCTGGGACTCGGTGGTACGGGCACCGACAGCACCGATGGACAGACAATCTGCCAGGAACTGGGGGGAGATTGTGTCGAGCATTTCGCTGGCGATGGGCATGCCCTTGTTGGTCAAGTCGACGAAGAGCTGGCGCGATACGCGGAGACCCTTGTTGATCTGGAAGCTGTTGTCGATATCCGGGTCGTTGATCAGGCCCTTCCAGCCGACTGTTGTGCGGGGCTTCTCGAGGTACGAGCGCATGACAATCAGCAGCTCGTCGGCGTACTTCTCCTTCATCTTCAGTAGACGATCGCAGTATTCGAGGGCCATTTCTGGGTCGTGGATGGAGCATGGTCCGATGACGACCATCAGACGCTGGAGCTTGGTATCTGTGCCATGGACGATCTCGACAGCTTCATCGCGTCCTTTGAGGACGGTCTGTCGTGACTTCTTGGTCAATGCGATCTCATGCTGGAGGAGATTGGGAGGGGTGAGAGGGTTGTAGCCGAGAACTAAAGCTGTTAGAGACCAATTGAGAGTAAAAATTACAGCTTGGCTTACTGCGAGAGTCTTCCAAATGGCTGTGGTTGCCCACATTAGGGTTATCAATGAAGAACTGTGGAATTGGCAACGTCAGAAGTGTGAAATTCAAAATCAATGGAGGGGCTTGACTCACCGACATCGGAGGAGGGGTAGAGGGGATAAAGATGGGAAGGGCAAGTTTTAAAGAACAATTGGGAGAAGTCGAAGTAATTGCAGTGAACAGAAGAATCACAATTCATTAAAAAATAAGAAAATAAAAGGAGACAGCTGATGAATGAGTCAACAGGCCCTTCAGAGTATAAAGATTTCCACGTGATCCTCGGTGAATCTCACCCGGCGCTGGAGTTCCAATCACGGCGGCCCCATTTATAAAAGAATTTGTGGATTTGGACTTAAAACATATTAATACTATATGATATTGGTATACGAATCTGATCGCTTGCATGCAATACTGCCCAGCCTTACTGCCCAGCCTTGTCTCACCCTCGAGATAATATATGTAGCCTGTGATTTCACCCCCTCTACCGACGCGTCTTTTCAGATTGGCCCTTGTTGCACTCGACGATCAAGCTCCTGCAGTCCACGAATTAGGTCTTGACATATATCTGCATGTTGTTCCTTGACGGATTGCATTTGCTGCCGGTATAGCTGCATTCGTGCTTCTTGCGCCTGGAACAGGTCGTCAAGGATCCGACTACACCCCTCTCGATAGATCTCCAGGACTCGACTGATGGTGGCCTTTTCCGCCGCCAGCTGAGTCGACAAATGCTAAATCCCAGTTAACAAAGTTCTATCCACATAAGGAGTTTCGACTAACCGAATTGGTTTGTTGGAGCAGGTGATGTGCGTCTTTCTGCGCCACTTGCAAAGTTGATATCCATTCCATCTCATCACCGTCCACCGTAGATGCTTGGTGCGACTTAGCAGCTGGCTGTGTTGATGCCGATATATCTGTTCGGAATGATTGATCGAGGTAAAACCCATGATTCTTTAAAGGAGCATCGCCTAATGCTCTCTCGTCGAGCGTTCTCTGTGAAGAACTTCGTCCAATCGTCGATGCTTTCTCGAATTTGGCCCGATCAGCAGTATCCTCCTGAGAAAACGATGGGTGGTGCTTTTTCGGCGGTGGCCATGGGTGAGATCTCTCCAGTTTCTCCGTTTGGATCCCATATTCCAGGAACATGTCTCTCTGGAACTTGGTCCACATGGCCCCTTCATATTTACTCTCGGTGGAAAGACTGCATGAGGAATCTCGATCGTATTCACTTAGGCTAGTGTCGGTGACGCTGGTTGTCTCCTCGTGTCCCTTTTCGACATCTAGGTCGAGCTGAGGCACAACCATGCTCTTGGCTGACTGAGGCATGAGTCGAGGACTACCGTTGCTGTCGACAATACTGGTCTTTGGGACTGATTTTAGGGCCTCGGGAGACACAGAATTCAGTCCCGTTAGGGATTCATTAGTAAGAAGGGGCTTTTGAGACTCCGGGGTATGGCTGGACCTATGTCCCTCAATCCATGCTGCTGTGAGATCATCGAGTTTTCCTACATTTGACAGCTCCGAGGAGCTATTTGCCTGGCTTTCGCAGATGTTTGTGGCATGTGAAGACGTGGTTGGTTCGGATCTCATGGGTTGCAAGGTTGCAAATCCGGGGATATGTTCCATTTCCATGTGGTAATCAAGGATTGAAGGGCCGGCCCCCATCAGGCCTCTGCCGGATTCAAACTCTGAAGAGCTCGCTGTACTTGGCAACCTGTCATCTCCCAGCAGCCTCCAGAAGTCTGCGTCATCTGCCTGTTGCATCTGCTCTTCTTTGGGCGGAAGAGTTTTGGCAATCAATGCTGGATTGACTGTCTTAGGCTCGGTTTGGTTTTGGTGCATTCCAAACGGAATTGTTCTGTCTGATACGCTTTCAATCGCTGGGAGTGCCAACGCTGTTCCAGTCGGCATTCTATCGGACACCTGCTTTGGGGGACATTTCTCTGGTTGGGCTGGATCAGATGAGATTATGAGAGGTGCTGTTGGATCATTGACTGATTCATTCTGAGAAGGCTCTGCTCGATGAAGCGCAAGCATCAGCTTGTTTCCAACACTCTCTGCCCTGCCATGGTGTTTGGGATGACTCTTTTCATGAACCGCCTTGGTTTTGCTGCTTGGTCCGTTTGGACGTGCCCTTGACTCCAGTATGGTGACCTTCGAAGTAGTCGTACGAGACGGTCCTTTATCAATGTCGGAACTTGAGGATAGCTCGGGCATCACATGAACAGGTTTGCCTTTATTTGTTTCTCTGTTGGACTGTGCCCGATGCTCAAGGATGCTAACTTTCGAAGTACCAGACGGCCCTTTGCCATGATCTTCGAAATCCGAGGACGAATCAGTTGTCACCGATGTGCAGCTTCTTATCTCAACGATCACACTCCCCTTGCTGTTATTTCCATGCTTGTTGTGGCCATATTTCGATGGCGAAGGTTGGTGTGAAGCTTCGGGCACCTGTCCATTGTGCTTCGTGGCATAATCTTTGCTTTGCCCGTCCAAAGGACCCATGTCGGAAGGTCCGCTATTACCCAGAGGGCCTGGAGGAGGCATAACGCTTGTAGCAAGCGTTATCAATGGCAATTGTGGCCCTTTGCTGCTGTCCTCTTTGGTAGTAGTGCTCTTCCTCGTGTTCGATTTCCTGCGTTTAGCCGAGGTTGTTTGGGGCTTTGGTGGGATCGCTCGCTTGCTTCCTTTTTTACTGTCGACTGTCTTCGGTCGGTTCAGGTCTGTATCGGCAACATAGGTTCCTCCATGGGTCCCTTTATTCTCAACTGTCTCATTGGGTGTAGGACGAAGATCTTCATCCCAGTCCACTTCTTCGGGTTTGGATTTGGGGGGCCTTGGTTTTGTGAGCTTCAATCGAACAATCTTCGACTCCGAAGGCTGGGGTGGAGGGGCTTTCGGCTTTTGGCGACCTGGGCTTGTGAGGTCGTATTCCGAAGTCGCTGGATCTTTGACAGTCGCCTTACTTCCTGTGTCTGGATTAATTGGTGCAGATGGACCCCGAGATAGCTTCATGGTTGCTATCATCATACACTTGGAATCAGAACATAAAGATGGGATGTAAAAGAAAGGCAGGTCTCCAGACCCAACTAATGAGGATGCTAAACTAAGCCCAGCTCCAGGCCCCGGGGCGGGCATACGACATGGATCACATGATACCTCAGCTATAACTTCAAAAGTCCTACTATTGTACACATCCATGGATGATGAAATGAATATAGATCGTAAATAATGAAATGTTGATTTGCAGATATGATCAAGATAGCCATAGCCATGTTTCTGTCGATCCTCTTACAGTTGTCTGAGTGCGAGTATATTCATACCACATAGCTATGTTCTTCATGGATGTATATTATTGTCAGTCTATTTGCCCTTGAAGAGATCGAAAATTGCCGAGATTGATAAAAGTACTAGTGGTACTACTAGTAGTACTAGTAGATTCTGGGGAAACAAAGTGTTCTATTTTTATCTCAACTTGCGTGCTTGTCACATATTTGAGATCATATGAAAAGTACCTAGTTCCCCATATTCTTCCCCATACCCCTCAGAGATTCAACTCAACTGCCATCCTTACCTTCTCTTTCTAGTAACCCTCAGAATTAATGACCAGAATGACCAGAATGACCAGCATGAATTCATCTTCAAGCGAAGATCCGATCGGCCCGTGCAAGCTCCGCGATCCGCGATTAATAATCACCAGCATTCGATCTGGTTCGCTGACAATGCATCAATTCATCCATGGATGCATGGATGCGGCTGAGGCTTTATAAGTAGTTAACTTACCTAGGTACGCCTAATGATCCCAGTAAGGCACAGGTCTCACGTTCATACGCCCAATATTGCGTTATAGGTCTGCACAATGGCACAACAAGCGCCACAAGTCGACGAAGAGGTGCCAGCTTCTCGATGCCGGTTCAATGCAACCCAGACTCTAGACCGGCTTCGAAGTCTTCTCCCTCCTTTCCTTGTTAAGCCTCCGAAAGTCGAACTCGACACAGACCCTATTCCCAGAACGAATGTTGAACGTCGTCGAGCCTCATTCGCCGCCGCTTCCCTCGATCAAGACGAGACTCTTCCTGAGCAGATCTCCACGCAGCAAGAACACGGGATTGGTGTGTCGGAAACCGCCGCGAAGGATGAGACGGTTCTCTACCTCGCGTACGGGTCAAACTTAGCTTCCAAGACTTTCCGCGGAGTGCGCGGCATCAAACCACTCTCGCAGATCTGTGTGCTTGTCCCCGAACTCCGTCTCACCTTCGATCTTCCTGGACTACCGTACGCAGAGCCCTGTTTCGCAGGCACACAATACAGAGATATTTCTCCTTCGGCATACGACGAGACCGAACCCCAAGATGACGAGACAGATGTGTCGGATAATGAGTATCTGTCAGAGAAGGCAGCGCTCATGGGTCGGATACAGCAGGTGGAGGTAATCTCGGGTTGTGACAAGCGTCAGTGGCACAAACCTCTAGTTGGAGTCGTCTACGAAGTCACACTAGCCGACTACGCGAAAATTATCGCCACAGAAGGCGGTGGTCGTGGATACCGCGACTGTGTCATCGATTGTCATCCCTTCTCTCAATCCTACAACCCCTCCGACCCCGTCCCGGATTACCCTACCACACCATCCTTCAAGGCACGCACCCTGCTCTCGCCAGCTGCGGACAATGCTCGCATGAAATCGCTATCCCAGAACGGCGATGTCGCGCTGCTATCCAGGGATTCAAAGCTGTCGTGGTGGTATACCGTCTGCTTGCATTTCCGGCCAGATCCTAACTACGCTCAGCCCTCTGCTCGCTATTTGGGGTTGATCAAGACTGGCGCTGCGGAACATGATCTGCCTGTTTCTTATCAAGAATATCTTGCGCAGATCAAAACATATCATATTACAACTACGCGCCAGAAGATCGGGAAAGTGATATTCTTGGCTCTGTGGGCGCCTGGGTTGATTTTGACTTTGGCATTATCCAGGATATTCGCAGGTCCTGATGGTCGTATTCCACCATGGCTAGTGGCTCTGGCCAATATCACTTTTGCGGGGATGTGGAATAGCTATGACTATTTCTTTGCTCCTGTCTTTGGGGATGGGGAGCGGACTCTAGATGATACCCGGGCCTGAAGTTGCTTCTGGGCCTTTTTTGATGGATTTTATAGCCGTGTAGATTCTTGCATATACAATTAAAAAGAAAATGATCACTGTACACCACTCAGCTCATTGCCAAGTCACAGAACATACCATATCATATTCCATGTATGATACAGACATGCACATCGAGACATAAACTGCAAATCTAGACAGAGATATGCAATGCTCTCATCTGTCATAATCACAAAGGAAATTAAATTCAGATGACTCCTCGAAGCACACAGTTTTCGAAAGGAAATGAAAAAAAGAATATATCTAGGATACAGATACAGGTGTTCGGGGAGCGTTCTAACAAAACACAGACGCAGCGACCAATGGATAGACACAAAAAAATGACGAGACAGAGAGGCCTCTTTGAAGCACCTGTATCAAAACCGGGGGATGTGGTATGGGTTCCCCAGGTCGTACCGGCCTCTTCAGCCTCTCACATTTTCCCACTTAAAAAAGGCCTTGCTGCAAATTTAACGGCGGGGGCCGATCGGGGGGCTGTACACGATCTTGCGGGTCTTGAGAGGGGCCCACTTGTAGCGCTTGACCCAGACGGAGATGGCGAAGAGACCGGTCAGGAGGGCAACGGACTTGACACCCATCTTCTTGCGCTCGTCCATCTCGGGCTCGGCGGACCAGTTCAGGAACTCGACGACATCCTTGGCCATCTGGGAGGTGGTGGCGGGGGTACCGTCCTCGTACTCGACAACACCGTCGAACAGGACACGGGCCATAGCAATACCTGTCACAGAGTCAGAAACGCTAAAAAGAAACAATGTTATGAAATTATCGTCACATACCGGTACCGGGGAAGTAAGGGTTGAAGTTCATGCCTTCGGCGACGGCAGCACCAGCGGGAGGCTCATCGGGGTAACCAGTGAGCAGGTTGAAGATGTAGTTGCAGCCACCGTGACGGCCCTTGGTGATCAAGCTGAGGTCGGGGGGAAGAGCACCAGCGTTGGCGGCACGAGCGGCCTCCTCGTTAGGGTAGGGAGCGGGAATGTAATCGGAGAGCTTGCCGGGGCGCTTCTCGATGTTGCCCTCGTTGTTGGGCTCGGTGTCGTACTCGTTCTCCTCGGCGAAGGCCTTCATCTCGTCGACGGTGTGCATGGTACCGACCATTGAGCGCCATGGGACACGAGTGAGGGAGTGGCAGGAGGCGCAAACCTCACGGTAGACCTGGAAACCACGGCGGAGACTTGGACAGGGTCAGTACGATTCATGCTGGCGAGAGCAAAAATATGACTTTGGGGAGAGAGCACTCACGCGGCGTGATCGAAGGTCTTGTTAAAGCGCTCGTGCACCCAAGGGTACTGAGTAGCGTGGAGTCTGGATTGAAATCACATGTTAGCTTCCACCATTGTTCTCAACATGGATCGCACAATGCTGGGCTGCGGCGAAGCCAACAAGTACGGCGATCCTCCTGGGCAATTTCACTCACCCCTCCTCAGCAGGTGTCATGGCGAAGGCTTCCTGGCCATAGAGGTGGTAGTACCATGCGGTGGAACCGGCGGCGGCGGCAGTTGCAAGCGCAGCAGTGAGTGTGAGGTAGAAGGGGGAGTTGGCGGCCTCGGCGCCGGCGGCGGTGGAAGAGGCACGCTGTTGAAGATTAGCAACAGAACCCTTCTATAATCCAATGGACATTCAAGGAATCAATTGTCATATTCCGTGAAGGTCAATGGGGTAAGGGCGTACCGTGGACTTCCCGAGGGACTGGCGGGCGATGGCCCGGTTGGACGCGCGCAGAATGGAACGTCCCAGCATGACGAAGTTTAACCCAAGCAATTGAAATTTGATTGGGAATGGGTGCTGTATCGCCAAAGCGAGAGAGGGGTGGGTGGGGAGA
>LACB01000225.1:0-42762 GCA_030142185.1 Penicillium thymicola
GGATATGGAGGGGCAACTTTTATTTTAGGGGGAAACAAGGTTGAGGGTGAAGGGAGAGGTGATGAAGATGAAGGAGGTGAATAAGATTAAATTGAAGGTAAAGAAAAAAAGGAAGAAGCTCGAAGCTCGAAGAGAAAAGCAATTGATATAAGAATGAAAAGGAGTTCCTGTGTACTCGGTTCTACCGTGTACGATCTGTCACCACTTATTTTTTTTCTTTTTCTTTTTCTTTTTTTTAATTTCAAGTGGGGAGATCTGCCTGGTTTTTTTTTTTGTTATCTTGGGGTTAATCTTTTATTACAGTTCCTTTGGGCCGGATAATTGCCTAGTGGATAGTTATATAGTTAAGAGTTGGTTTGTACTAGTTAACTATGCATGTGAGAAGTTATAGTGAAGTGTATATAACATGCACTCACCGCTGGCCACTATAACTAATTACTATAACTAACCACTACAACACTTCAAATAGTAAATAGCAAACAGTAAATAGCAAACAGCAAATGATTATATCCTTAAGCGTTATACTCTGCTACGTGGCTTTTAATACAAAAAAAAAAATCCTCAACATCTAAGCTACGGTGTAGAACTGAGTCTGCCATCTTATCGATCTGTCTCCACTCAGTTCTCTTCGTTCAGCATTTCCTCTTTGAGATCTTCTAATACCTTTAATAACAGACGGACTACCTTTCCGAGGTTCCTCTTCATTCTTGAATTTAGTGGAGCAATAGCAATGGAGCAATGGAGTAATGGAGCTACTTTGGGCCATACTATTAGGATGGTCAAGTGGCATCACTTCGGAAGTCTGGGACATTTAGCCTGAAAGTTGCTTTTCTATTGGGTTCGACTTTGCTAAGATTCCAGACTTTCGGGGTATCAAAGTTCAGTCTCCCTTCGCTTATATTATTCTGATATCTACTCCGTACCCACTAGTCTTTGTCTTTGACGTGGATGGGGTATGTAGTATAATGGAGAACATCTGCATGACACTGCATTTCCGAGGTTTGATATATTTATATATTTATATATATAAAAAGAAACTAAGAAGAATATTCTACTAATATCCTACAAAAAGAAGTTACTATTCAAATGTCTAGATAATGCCATGATGTGTAATGCAGTACCGAAGTTGCCAAGCGTGGGTCAACTCTCACTCCGGGGCGTCTGCCTATCTCCTGTTCCTGTCTCTCTCCCTATACAACTCCATCGGATTCTGGACATACTCATTTATCGGCGTATGATGTCGGACGTCGCTCATTTCCCTTTTTCATACAGATCATGATCCTCCGGATCTTCGTACCCGCGTTACACCCTTGTTACAGCTCTCCGGAGCCCCGTCTCTCCCACAATGGGCGACGAGAAGTTTGATTATCAGGCCGTCCCCATCCCTTCTTACGCCGAAGCCACCGGTCAGCCCTCCTCCTCTCGATCCGATCTTGGTGATGGAACAGATGTTGAACGACAGGGGCTACTCGGTCGCGATCATGCCTCCACCCGCGGCTACCACCCACCAACTGTGGAATCGGCACGATCCAGCCTCGATGATCTGGAATCATTGACCTCACACTCTGACCGAGAGTCAGTGGAGGAACTACGGCGGGAACTAGATCAAATGGACGTGGATGATTCGACATCGGCCTCCTTAACCGGCGGAAACGCCCCTCTACGACATCGTTTTTCCAAGCAGCTATCGAGTCTGAGTCGTACCCTGTCCGCCATACAACGACCCTTCCAACGATATATGCCCAGTTTCCGCTTCACGATAAACCTCAGTGATACGAGGGCACGCTTAAAAGATCAAGGGTGCATCATGCTTCTCCGAGTGTTCGCTCTTTTACTGGTGGTCACCCTAGTGTATGTGTTCTTCATCGCAGATGTCTTCAATATCAACAGTCGCATGGCCATGGGTCAGTCCTATAGCGCCGCCTCCGTCGAGAACTTCATCCAAGGTCACATCAACGAGACCAATATCGCTGAAAACTTACGACGAGTCACCAACTACACCCATGTAGCTGGCACAGAAGGCAGCTTTGCGCTATCAAAATTGATTGAACAAGAGTTCCAGAATGCAGGTTTCGATGAAGTGTCGCGGGAGGAATTCCACGTCTACCTCAACTATCCACGCAAGGACGGGAGGAGAGTCGCAATTATCGATCCACCCAGTTTAGCTTGGGAGGCGAAACTCGAAGAAGACAATGCCAAGGACCTGATCTTTCATGGGCATTCAAAATCCGGCAATGTCACCGGGCATCTAGTGTATGCTAACTTCGGATCTCGGGAAGATTTTAAGCTGCTCGCAGATGCAGGGGTTTTACTCGATGGCTCCATTGCCTTGGTCCGTTACTATGGGACTGAATCCGACCGCGCATTAAAAATCAAGGCCGCTGAATTGGCCGGGGCTGCCGGCTGTATCATCTACTCGGACCCCTCTCAGGACGGATTTCGCAAAGGCCCGGCCTTCCCCGAAGGGCGGTACATGCCAAGCGATGGCGTGCAAAGGGGCGGTGTCAGTATGATGTCTCAGATAGTTGGCGATGTTCTCAGCCCTGGATGGGCATCCACCCCGGGAGAAAATCGCCGTTTATCTCCCGAGGAGAGCTCTGGTCTACCCAAGATTCCTAGTCTCCCACTCGCTTGGCGCGATGCACAGATACTTTTGCAGGGCCTCAAAGGCCACGGCTCCAAAGTACCGAACCCTTGGGTGGGCGGTGTTCCCGATGTACAAGAGTGGTGGACTGGTGATCAGGACTCTCCGGTCGTTCATCTGATGAACCTGCAAGATGAAGTAGAGCGTCAACCTATCTACAACATCCATGGCAGGATCAATGGAATGGACGAGCGTGATAAGAAGATTATTGTTGGCAACCACCGAGATTCATGGTGCACAGGAAGCGTTGACCCTGGAAGTGGCACAGCTACTTTCCTAGAGGTTGTACGAGCCTTTGGCGAATTGCTCACATACGGATGGCGGCCGCTTCGCACGATTGAATTTGTCAGTTGGGACGCAGAGGAGTACAATTTGATCGGCTCAACGGAACATGTCGAAAAAGAGGTCGATGATCTCCGTGCGAACGCGTTTGCCTACCTAAATGTCGACGTGGGCGTTGCAGGGCCCGATTTCCGTGTGTCTGCGTCACCCGTTTTTGAGCGCACCGTGTTGCAAGTTCTAGGTCGTATCTCAGACCCCTATGCGAACGCGACACTAAAAGACCTTTGGGATAAAAAGGGCTCAAAGATCACCCCACTTGGCGCTGGAAGTGATTATGTTGCGTTCCAGGATATCGCTGGTACCTCGAGCATTGACTTCGGATTTGAGGGTGAGCCCTATCCATACCACAGCTGCTACGAAACATATGACTGGATGGTTAAGTTTGCGGACCCCGATTTCCAATACCATAAAATCTTGGCTCAATTCTGGGGTCTTCTCCTCCTTGACCTTTCGGAGAACCCCATGCTGCCATTTGACCTAGAAGTCTACGGTGACTCCATTGACGGATGGGTCAAGGACTTGGACAAATTTGCTAAATCCAAGAAGGCCAAGGTGGACATGGAACCCATGTTCCAGGCTGCGACGGAGATGAAAGCCAGCGCTGTTACATTCCAGTCCTGGAACAAAATCTGGCACGATACCGTGTGGGGCATGGGCGGGTATGAAAGCAATATCATGGCAGTCCAGCGGGTAAACCATAATGCTCGAATGGCTGCCTTTGATACAAATCTACTTGACTTGGAAGAAGGCGGAGGTGTAAGTTGACGTTCTGCTTGAACCATTCCTGGGCCCCTAACTAACGACCTTTACAGATCCCCAACCGCACACAATTCCGACACGTTATCTTTGGACCCGAGCTTTGGTCTGGCTACGACGCCTCGATTTTCCCTGCTATCCGCGACAGCATCAACACAGGGAATTGGACATTGACCCAATATTGGATCGACCGCGTCGCCAACACTATCCACCACGCCAGCGACAAGCTGCTCCACTAATTGTATTCTACTTTCAGCCCTTTTCCTATTTGTTGTTCTTCTCACCTATCCTTCATCCACGCTTGTTGGATTGGTTCTTCGTCACGTTCTAAACGAGCACTGTTGTACAGCCCGACACCTGCCACGTGGTTGTCGGGATACCTCTTTACCTGCATTTTGGGAACTTCTTTCATGCCCATCATATACCACGCATGTCTTGAGCTCATACGGGACTTAGCAGATCTTCTTCTACCGGTTTTATTAGTCGTGTCATCTCCACCTTTCTTGAATGTATCTAGTTTCTCATCCTTGTCCCGAGGGACACCGGCGTTCATATGGGGATATATCACATTTCGTATCTAGCTTTTAAGAGGGTTCCTCAAAACTTACCAGCCCACATGGTTTGCCTTCCTCACTTCGACTGCTCCGCCCTTAGGGTAGTACCTACTTTTTCCGGAAATATTTTGCCATTATTCATTCTATCACTGGTCTAAATATAGAGACCAAGCATAAAATCTGTGAATTCAACATCAGTTCTCCCTTGGCAGCCCTAATTCTGCCAGGACCTCCATTGGTCCAATCACTTTCCATGCATCCATCCAGTTGGTCATGATTCCAGATATAAATGGATCCCATCATTCCGGGCGCATTTGCAGCGATACCGAGGAATAATCATCATCCATCTCCTCGTGGGGACGAAAGTCGTAGGGACAAGGGAGCATGATGATGGGGAAAGACAAAGCCGATTCCACATAGACAAAAACGAGTGTTTCTAGGGGAAGGTCCAGTGTTTTTCCCAGTGGCTTTTCGTTCCGGAGATTTAAGCCCGGTACAGACGAAGATATATATATAGCCCAGTCTAAATTATCGTTTTTCATATTGTATGGGTATATGACCTCAAATGAACAGCCCTCCTCTAGCCCTATCCAGATAGTACTCACTCATTAGTATCATACAACATCACGAAATTCCATCAAACTAAACAGGAGGCAAAGAAGGCTCAATCGCCAACAAAGACGGATGATCGGCCAAACTCTGCCAAAACCCAGCCTCGAAATCCCATAAATCCTGACTCAATAATGATGCCCATTCATCGTTCCCCTCCACCCCGGCCACTTCAGGTAGAGGATGCGCCGGGTCTGAATGGGTCGAGTCTAGAAAACGCTGTATAGTCCGCGTAGCCTTAGAAAGCAATGCGTAGTTCGGATCCCCGGGTTTGACGATCGTCCCGATCTGCACCTCCGCTACAAACACACTGAGATCTTGTAACGACCGTTTCCGGAGCGCTCGTGGCATGTGTTGTTTTAACATTGCCAGAAGCATTATCCCCGCAGCCGGGAGGCCGTAGTATGCGACCTAGTTAGTATGTATATTAGTTGACTTGTTTGGACTATTTTGGGGGGGGGGGGTTATAGACAGAGTATGGTATGTAAACATCAAGTCAATTCCATACATACCTTCCAAATAAGACCCGTCCCGGAATTAGTGAGCTGATCCCGCAATAGAATAATCTCCACAACTAGCGTGAGCATCTGACCCGCCGTCTCGATGATCGGCTGATCGGGCTCGGTCGGTGATTTAAGAAGTAAAAGACGGAGCAAGAATAGTACATGTAAGTGGTGCAGCCGTACGCCGGCGACAAAGTCTCGTTCGAAGGGTCCTTGCGTACATTTCTTCAGGCTGCTCTCGAGTCGGAAGTGGGCTGGCAGGTGTTGCCACTGCGCCTCTGCTTGGCATTGTATCAAGCTATACCATTTCTTGATTAGCCATGGGTTCCATTGGGATATTCGGTACTGGCATTGATTTTTTTGAATACCTTGCTCGTTGCGCACATGATGGATCATGCTTGTCCTGAAGAAGCTCCCAGACCTCCTCCTTCAGCGATGCACACAGCGCAGACCACCGCGTATCAGCCCGGTACCCGGGTTCCGCGTCTGGGGTCCAGTCTGCTGAAGCTTCTTCTGCGTTTTGACAGGATGGGACCTGGAAGTGGCAGAAGCGTTTGTTCATTCGTGGTGGGCGGCCGAGGAATATTGCTATGTTTTTATCTGCCGAGTAGATACGCGCAAAGGCTGTTTTGCGCAGTTCTTTGAGGAATGGTGGGAGCCCTGCTTTTATTTCGATGTTCTCATGGTAGCCTAGGGCAAATGTGGAGGATATTGCATCGCCTAGTTTGCGCCAGGAATGGTAGCCTTCGAGAGGTTAATATATGGCCAAGTAGAGGTAGTAAATTGAAATGGATGGCTGACTTACTCTGATCTCCATCCACGTAGGAATGGACGATAAAATTCTCGTATTGCATGATCAGTTGTAGATCATTCAGGCAATCTAGAGAGAGGGATATCTCCAGTGCGAAATCACAAAGTTTGGTGCATAGCCTTCGAAGTGTGTACTGATCCTGCTCGGTGGTATATAGAGACGGGAAGAACGCAATATCAATTGTCGCTCGGCTGACAGCTGCAAAAAATATTCCTAATGTCTCCCAACGAGAATTGTGATCTAGGAATTGGGCTGAGAAACCAGCCAGGTCAGAGGTATCATTGAAGTGCAGTGGCTGAGCCGAGTTCTGCAAGAGACGTCTTGCATAGACTAGATGCCAGTTATCGTCGTGATAAGTGAACAATTGGCTCACGCTCTGGGCACATTGGTCAACAAAGGGCTCTGCCAGAGCCAGGTTAGCTCCTTTAGCTAGCCAAAACATGACTAGGTCGTTCATGGCGGACAATCTGTATGTCGTCAAGAGGTGTTTGAGGATATCTGCACCTTGTAGGACCAGATGGTTGTCCCCAAATAAGTCCGAGTGCAGATCCTCTGGTGCTGCTTGATGACTACCGGGGCCATGGTCTCCATCTGGAGTGATGTGCTTGAATATAGCCGCATGGCTGGACGATCCGAGATACCCAGGGTTTGGGTATGGATTACGTCTTGGATTAAATGATGGCGATTCATCTGGTGAACCACGGCTACAAAAATACAATTAGCTAATTCGAATGCAGACCGGGCAAGTATGAAACTGACCTTTGCTTCTCGGCTCTTTTCCGCTTAAAGGGCGTTGTCCTGTAGATGCAAATCCCTTTACTGGTGCTGCAACGCGTGCAAACGGGCAGCTGATGGTCGCATGCCAGTTTAGCCTTCCTACAGGCTTCACAAGCAGCCAGACGCGACATGGCTGGTCTGACGGAGTTTCGCCCGGCGGAGACAAAAAGAGTGAAGTCGGCTAACAACGGCGAGATCGGAGTGTCGGCGTGTCGGCGTATCGGCGAGATAAGATGCGGGGATCCATCCATCTATAAATACTGGACTTTCTTCTTCTCCAACTCGAATACCATATTCGTCATGACTCAAGACGTAAAACTCGCAGAATATCTGTTCACACGGTTGCGCCAGCTGGGCGTCGACTCCATGTTCGGCGTCCCTGGTGACTACAACCTTCGCCTATTGGATTTTGTTACTCCGGCCGGCCTCCACTGGGTGGGCAACTGCAATGAACTCAATGCCGCGTACGCGGCAGATGGATATGGTCGCATTAAAGGCCTGTCTGCCCTGATCACCACATACGGTGTTGGTGAGCTGTCCGCTATCAACGGTATTGCAGGCGCCTACGCCGAGAACACGCCTGTGGTACACATTGTCGGAACTCCACCGCGCCCGCTTGAAAGCGCACGCACGTTTATGCACCACACCTTCTCAGATGGCGACTATCGTCGCTTTGCAAACATGTCGAAGCATGTCACTGCAGCTCAAGTGAGGCTAGAAGACGCCACCACAGCACCGGAAAGGATCGACTATGTCCTACGCCAGGCGTTGGTCCACAACCGCCCGGTTTACCTCGAAGTCCCCGATGATATGCCCGACGTGTTGGTCTCAGCTACAAATTTGGAAACGAAGATCTGCATTTCACAGCCACCGAGCTCTATCCAAGAGCCCCAGGTGTTGGCTCGCATTTTGGAGAGAGTGTACAGCGCCAAGCGTCCATTCATCTTCGTGGACGGAGAAAGCACAGGTCTCGGTATTGTCGACCAGCTCGATACTCTGATCAAAGACACCAACTGGCCCACATGGACAACCGTGTACGGCAAGGGCCTAGTCAACGAGCAGCTGCCAAATGTGTACGGGCTGTACGCGGCAGCCTTTGGCGACAAGCCAGCGCAACAGTACTTCGAGGAAGCAGATCTGATCCTGACATTCGGACCGCACAACAGCGATACCAACACCTATTTCTACACATCAATCCCCAAGCCCGCAGTGGCAATTACCTTCTCAGGCAGCACCGTTCAAATCGAGAATGATACCTATCGCGACCTCTCCGCTCGCAGGATTCTATCAAACCTACTCCAGAACCTCGACTTAACACGCCTAGTCCAGGCCACCGGACCCCCGAAACAAGAAATCACATTGGCGAACATCCAGAACACAGACCCTCTCGCACAAAACAACTTTTATCGCCTAGTAAACCCGCTCTTCCGCGAGGGCGACATAATCCTCACCGAGACAGGCACCGCCGCGCATGGCGGCCGGAACTTCAAACTGCCTGCGAAATCCCGCATCTTCGGCGCAGTGACCTGGCTCTCGATTGGATTCATGCTCCCGGCAACATTAGGAACAGCGCTAGCGCAGCGGGAGCACAACAAAGGCATAGACAGCAAGAACCAGACGATTTTGTTCATCGGCGACGGGAGCCTGCAGATGACGGCGCAGGAAATCAGTGTGATGATCCGAGAGAAGCTGAACATTATCATTTTTATTATCAATAATGATGGGTATACCATTGAGCGGGTGATCCACGGGCGCAAACAGGTGTACAACGATGTGCCGTTCTGGAGACATGCGCAGGCGCTGAACTATTTCGGGGCTGATGAAGAGCATGCGGCAAATAATACTTTTACGGCGAGAACTTGTGGCGAGTTGAAGGATGTATTGGCTGATGAACGGATTCAGAATGGGTCCGGGGTGAGGCTTGTGGAGGTCTTTATGGATCGGGAGGATGTACAGGGGGCTTTACTGTATTTGCTGAACAAGCAGCTTGCTCAGGAGAAGGAGACTGAGCAGCGGGAGCAGATTTAAGAGTAAGAGGGAGATCACTTGTTACATAAAGAAAGATTATGTCTTATGTTTTACTACAGTTTCCTTGGATGGCAGTTTGGATCAAGTTCAAGTAGAATGATGTCTTACTATGATTATTGCGTGTTTCGCTCCTAGTACACGAAATGAGAAATCCTTGGAAGAAAACGAGCCTAAGTGAACGCCGATTCCCTATGCTCCAGATCCGCCATGCACAGTGTTGTGAAATTAGAAACGAAAAAAAGAGGAGTGACCCCGAAACATCTCAAAACGGACATCTGCTTGAATATGTCATGAGAAGTCCATCATAATTGATCTGTGTTGATGAGAGGGGTTTCAGTCATGTTGAATTGTGATTATTTGCGGAAGCTTTCAACCCCTAGGGTTGGGGTTTCCACCATGCGATCAGAGGGGACGCCCTCGTCACGACGACGGGCGAAAAAGCTATCGCATTCAGAGACAATGTGTGCCCACTCTGCAAGGGCGCGGCCTGCATATTTGCTCGGCACAAGATGGTTGTAAGAAGGCTGGGAAGGAAGTTCAGGTAAAGGGGAGTTCTTCGTTGTAGGTGTTCGCGGCCAGGTATCTGAGGTAGGTTGTGTGGGGGTATCTTGGTCGACGGTGAGGGTGTCTGGTTCTTGTTCATCACTCTCCAAGTCGGAATGGCCCGGATTCTCTGATGCTGTGTCATATTCCGACTTGTCGGGAGAACGACGATGCTCGACGTGCAATTGGGATGCGACAGGGAGACAAGGTGTGAAAAGACGTTTGTTTTTGGTGGGCCATTGCGGGCGATCCATCCATTCCAGTGAGAATTTGAAAAAGAATGGCTGGTGGGGAGCTTTGGGGCGGAGTATCTCTTCCATACTGGTGGTCGGAGTTTGTTCGTGTTCATCCATACATTTGCTATCAGCAGTCATTGTTGGGTCTGGTGCGCTATTCTCGGACTCCTCAGAACTGCTGCTGCTGTCGCCGGAACGTGTGTTGGAAGAGCTGCCAAACATAGCCTTGAGTATTCCCCATCGCTTTTTAGCTGGCTGGCCATCTGAGCCATTGGAGTCGGAAGATCCGGTTCGACGGTGGGACGTGAGTTGGTCCGAAGGAACGGGTGGAACGACTCGGTCGAAACTGACGAAAAGATTGACAGGAGACAGTTGGTTTTCGCAACGGATAATGATGATTCTTCGTCCTGGAGCTGGCGTGCAGGGAGCAGAGGACAAAGGAGCTGTCATATCTTCTTCGGCCCTAGATTGGAACGCGACGTAGTACTCCCAGACTCGCAAGAGTCGATCTGAAAGAAGTTCATAGACGTTGGAGTCAAGCAATGAGGGCTCAGTATTAAACCGCGCGACCCTCCAACACAACAAACGATGGAAATAGGCTCGCACCATTGGACTCCAGTGATTGAAGTAATGGTAGAATACCGGCTCATGCAACAAGAAATCCAGACAGATAGACGCTTTTCTTTCTTCTGTAGCAGTCCAGGTACCCCAGATGCAGAAGAGGAAAGAAAACACTCGCACCTCAGTGAGCGAATTATGGCTCTGCATCATTTGGCTACAAACGTCGAGCCAAAATCCCCAATCAAACAATTCCGTTTCAATCGACTGGGCGTAACGTGTGATGATTGGAATGACCTCCTCGAGGAAGTCACACAACAAAAAACATGCGTTATGATCAAAGAGAGACGTTTTCTGTGCCGCAGCTTTGATTATACCACAGAATGATTCGGCAAACAGTAATCGGGCACGATTGGGTTCCACAGACGATTCAGACAGGAGGTCACGGAGAAGGATGATTAGACGATTCTCTGCCATCGACCGATGGGTGTTGCTGCCACTTCGAAGATGTTGAGTGGAGGCAGAAGCATCCGGCGACTCGATAAAATCATCGAAGGTGATTGCAGCAGCTGTGTGTGGATTGTCAGACCCTGGTTGTGCCGATTGCTTGTATATTGTGTCCTCCAGAACGAGCAGGAGTTGCGCATGAACTATTAACAACCCAGGTGCCAATACCCGTTTCGCCTTTTCAGTCCCCGGGGGTAAATACTCAGCATACAGAATGTGAATGTATTTGACGAAGACAAAAAAGAGGTCCGTGTCACGCCCGGCCCATCGTGCGATCCACGGGCGGTTCCAATTAATGGGGTTTGTGTTTAAGGGTAGCTCGGGTTTCTGGCGTAGATATCGCAACAGAGGTGCTGGTGAGTGAAACGCTAGGGGGCGGAGAGCCGGCGGAAAGCACAGAGCGAGTTCTTGCGTGCATGCACGCATGTTTCCAGTGCGTGACCGGGCCGATTCTGACAAGATTCGTCGGAATATATTGTGAGGCGTGCTCCACAGCCGAATGAGGATCTCGGGCACCCCGGGACAGAAGAAAAAGGCATATGCGCAAACCTTGCCGCAAAACGCGACCAGACTAGCTGGTGCGTGCCGCATAGACATTCGTTCGACCACGAATGCCATCTGAGAGAGCAGGTTTTGAATAAAAATGTTTCGGATGTTGTGATGAATCGATTCAACTAGGAAATCCGAACCCGAGGAGCCTGACCCATCGGATGTTTCCGACACAGAAGTCGACGCATACTTCAATGAGTCTGGAGGCCCACTGCCATTCAAGGCCATGGGGAATGGGATGCGCCATTCCGGTCGAGCCATGATTCCCACGACAGCTTCCAGGAACACTGGTCTATCGGTTCCCGAGATCGACTGGTTATGCTTACCATTCAGCATTTCCAACATTCCAATCCACCATTTGTTGAGAATATTGACACGACGATCCAGGTCTTCTGGTCTTAAATCCTTACATGATGCGTGGAGGTGATGACGGCTGAGAAAGGGGAGGAGCGAGGTACGGATGACGTTGGCTTTTAGCGAGCTAGATTTGGCTTGGAACCTGTTCTCTAGTCAGCAATTGTAAGTGTAAATGGCTTAAGGTGATTGCACATACTTTTGGAAATCCGCCTCAAGGCCACGGAAGATACCCCAAAGCTCGTCCTTTTTCCGTGTATGATCGGGGCTAGAATTTGCATATGCCGCAGCAGTTTCTGCGGCTCCCTTGGGCATTGGGGGTAAGACCGGGGTCGAAACGGAAAGTGATGCTGTGAATTTTTCGAATGAGGAGCGGTGTCGTAGCGAATTTCCAGAAGGACTGTTCGGAGAGTCGGGGTTATCTTCGGGGCCCTTGGCCACAACAGCCAGCATCGGCCGGCGCGGGCGTTTGTAAAGGATTGTTCGTCTGCGGGAGGGTTGTGTCTGATCATCTTCTGTTTTTCGACCGCTGAATCGAGTGGGGGATTGAGAATCTTGCTGTTTAGATCTCTTCGCGGATGGGGACGGAGATCGGGAGGAAGAGCCCCATGGTTTCCTTGCAAGGCTGACTATCCTTCCAGACATTGACCGGCTCTTGGATGGCCTCGCAGCGGGCTCCGGTGCCCTGGTTTCTGGCACATGTGAATCTGTGTCCTTTACATCCTCCGATGACGATAATGTGAAATGAGAGACGTTCGCCGGTTTTGACTTGTCCTTGGACCGAAGAGAGGTTCGGCGGAGAATATCCTTCCCCGCAGCCACGGTTTCCTTTGTCGGTGATTCTGCCAAAGTTGGAACAGCATAATCAGAAAATGTACGTCTTAAGCTGGGTTCCGTTGTGATTTGACTGGGAAGATCGGTATAGCTGGCGGCACGAGAGAGCTCGGGGTTCTGGTCATCGTTCGTCTCGGGTGAAGGCGAAGACATTGTCTTGAGGGTAGAATGAGGGCAGATCGGTTATTGAGGGGATTTATTGGTCATTTCCCCTTTAAATCTCAGGATTCTGAAATTCTGAGCGTAGAAGAGACCAGCTCCTCTGTGCACCAGGAGATTCCGGGTGGTAGTGATCAGGAGCGCTGCATCTGGGAAAGACAAACAAAGCACAATCACAATGCTGAAATGCTGACTTTTAGAAGAAATTCGGGAACAAGAGATAGAAGTAGAGAGACAAAACAATGATATGGAGGCCAGGAATAACGGAGTTTCGGGGGTGGATAGATCGTCTATGCAGCCGCTTAGAAGGGCGCCACTCTGATTCAGCAAGTGATCGGCGGGGGGAATCTCCCCCAAGGGCGTCTGCACAAGGGTCCGGGAAAGAGGGTGGTGGGGGGGGCGGAAATAATATCAAGAGGAAGTGAGGGAGAGAGAGAAGAAGAAGAAGACGGAAAAGGGAAAAAAATTCAAATGATTCCCAGGGGGGAGGGGAATATCCCCAAAGTCTACTTCGTCTATTTTGGTTATTTTAGTTATTTTGGCTAGTTATTTGGCTCATTTCTTGTTAATTAACTCGATACACCTGGGCATTTTTATCTTATTATCTTATTCTTTTTATTTTCGATTATACGAGCAATATAACTTATAACTATCTAATTTTATATTATTAAACTCACTTCTCCTTTACAACACACTTGAGACATTCAAGACCTATTTTTTCTCTTTTTACTCCACTTTCTTCCACGGATCTCTTATCTTCTTCATCTTCTTCTTCTCTATAGCCATCATGGTCGCGTAATACTAAACAGTCTCACAGTGTCAGCTCGAGTCTATGGTCTCCGCATGCACTGCCATATGCAGCAAGTCTGATTTGTAAAGACATTGGGCTCTCTGTTCAGCCCCAATTGCAAGGTCTTTACAGGCGATAGAGCCAATTGCATCCTCTCCGCTCCGGAACATAATAGGATAGAATTCACCGAGTGGGCTATGACAACTGTACGGAGTACATACAGATCTCTCGTATTTCATTCTTGGCCATGGAATGTTAGAATGTCGTGCTGTGATCCGAATCATTAACATTAACCCTGATTCTTTATTATTGTCGCATTCCTTTTAAAAAAATTCTGTGATCTTTCCCCATGTTTCATATGGACTATTAAAAAATATATTAAAAAAAACCATTGATTTCCACGCGACATTGGATCAGGCTCAAATCAGTTTCCAAAGTATGGAGCCACTACCTGTCATAATCTGTCCTGCAGGGGGGATGAGCCATAAGACGCTTACAAAGTAAATAATCTTACACCTTACGGAGTACAGATATAGCCTTATAAATGGCGATATATTCGCAGGTGCCATACTTCATATTTTTCTAGATGTATCTAAGAGTTCCCGGGGATGAATGCCCTGTTGACACACCATGAATCACATTGCACAAGCTCTTGGCGACCAATGTTTTCATTGCGCCCCCTGCTGGAGAAAATCAGGACCCAAGTTGAACAACAGTGGCTTGGGGTGGAGTGAGGATGCAATCATATTGCAATAGTACTTTGAATAGTTGTGTTTTTTTATTTTAGTTTTGCTCCGGTGTTTGTTTTATTGAACTTTAGCTCTAGCTTTGCCATCCTGGTTGATCTCTCAAGGGATGTTGATATCAAGTTCTATGTTGTATGTTGTACGAGAAAATAATGATTGAATCTGATAGGTGTGCAATTCAGAGAATGTGGAAATTCGATATATCAGGTCAATTGCAATACTTTTATGAACTTCTGGTGTGTTCGTTACATTGTACATGTTGATCTACGAGGTATCAGTTGCGGCAGTAGATCCAATAATTAGTACCAATACATCTCTATATGAACATCCATACTCCATCTACTGCATATACTTCTGGGTTACTGGATGACTTATTGCATGAGCATGACAATAAGCCTGCCTAAGCAATGCAGATCACAATTCTAATCCAGCAGTCCCATGTCATGCTCCAACCAAGCCATCTGTTTGGTTCATCTTGCCTATGCACAAGTGATCTGCTAACTACTCTGTACTAACGGGTGAGTTCGTGGATTGGTTTCGATGTGCCGCATGGATTACCCACAGCCCTTGGCATCATAGTTGACTACTTGGGGGATAAGGATTCGGTTCCATGTGCTGCCTGTGCCGTGTATTCCATCACGGGTCAATCCTGCAGTTCAGCCATTTAGATATCTTCTATTTGGTATATCACTATTCTTGAAATACTATATTTGAATACTACAAGCTCCGCTCTTCACACTTAACCGAACAACTGAAGATACCATGAATGACCCTAGTCTAAAGTGTGTCTACTGTACTTACCAAAGACAAGTCTCTTTGGTATCATCAGTCAGCCCGCGTAGCCCTTCCTGACTGAAACCTTTACTCTCGAGTCCTGTCCTGGACACACACAGAAAAGGTGGAAACCAAGGAAAAAAAGAAGTCTCAACGTTCAAAAATGTGGTCTAATTTACAAGCTTCAGGACCTCGAGAGGCGGCCACATTAGTTGCGTTGCAGGCATTTAAAGCCGGCCTTCCCCCCATATCCCCCCAGACCTTGCTAAATCAAAAAGAAAGAGGAATTTAGTGGGCAGCGGGGGCCTCCTCTTCCTCCTCGAACCAGCTCTCCTCGACGGGGGCGGCCTCGCCAGCGGCGGCCTGGCCCTCGACCTCGACCTCCTGGCTCTCGTAGGCGGACAATTCGCTGGCAAGGTTGGCCTCCTCGGGAGACTTGGGGGCCTTGGGAGCGGAGAACTTTTGGACGTGCTCTTCGGCATCACCAGCCTTGATGGGGGTGGGCTTGTAGGCCTTGAGCTCGCGGAGGTACAGATCCTGGACGGGGTCGGCTGCGGCGAGTTGCGGGTTAGTGGGGATGCGATTGATGGATATAGCGGGAACATCTGGGTTATATTAAAGATAGTCCCCAGGTAAAGTACGTACCCTGGCGGACGGCGGAGGTCAGGAAGGTGCGGCGAGCGACCGAGACCTGTGCCCGAGAGGCACGGGAGAAGAGGGTGCGCTGCTTTTCGCATTAGTCGAGGATCGATATAGACAGCGTAAACCAAGTAGCACTCACCGAGGCCCGGAGAGACTGAGACATCATCTTGAGTGAGGGTGTAGATGAGGAATGAGGGGGTAGTTCTCAATAGAATAGGTCTGATCCGTCTTTCCGTGAAGTTGGAGGTTCAAACGACTTCTGTTCGGAAAGGTTCCTTGGCAGATGACTCAGCCGGGCCATGTTGTTCCCGGGTCTTTCCAGGGCTTCTAACACTACATGCGATTATCAAAACAAATAACTACCTAGGTAACTAGTCGACAGTGGCTCAGTTTATCGATGTAAAATGATACTTGATTAAGTTTGTTATATTCAATATAAACAGCATATTATCTATCAAAGCATAGGACACATCTCTAAACCGACTTCTCTCCATAAATTCCCGAGATCACCCGTATAGAGATGTCTGGATCTCTTGACTTCGTCATTTGCTCTCACTTATCGATGGGAGTTGAATCTAAAGCCCCATTGTCCTTTCTTGTTATAGACTATCTACAACAGCAAACGAGAACAAAGAATCTTTGTTTGCTATGAAAAGCTTCCTATACTTCCTCGACCAATCAAAACACAGAAACAACATCATGTGATTTATCTACTAAGCCTGATTTGGACTGCGCCTTTCCTCGGGTGCGTGCCGCCTATTGAAGCCTCACCTCACCCCATCGTTTCCCTCTCTCATCCTCCCCCAGTCCTTGGTTTCTTCTTTCTCTCCTCCTCAGCCTGTCCCCATTTTCGTGAGAGACTTCTTGCGGAGACCTTGACTGGTTCAACACGGCTGGACAAGCTGAGGCGAGATTTCTGTTCCACTTTCGATCCAAGAAAGCGCAGACCGGTGAAGGGTTTTCTACGACTGGGGGTGACTCCTTCAAATCCTGAGGGCTCCGGCCTGTGAAAGGTAACGAAAGCCTCTTTGTTCGAGTACTTCTAGGCGTGACATTGTTAGAGGTCAAGGACCAGACAACGTTGCGATACGAGAGACAATGAATTTGCTTTTCGGCTGAGCTAACATGACTGCGCAAAACAGTGGCCTTGAGCGACACGCTTTCTTCCATCGACCTTTTCCCTTCCCTTGCTGACGGATCCTCCGCAAGTGGCCCGCTTTCGTTTTCCTCATTACAGCCGCCAAGCTGTATTCGCCACTTTTCCTTCGCTACTATAATCGGAAATACAATCTACCACGGATAGCGCCAAGAGTTTTCAGAAGACGCTGTAACGATCGATATACAAGTTACTTGAAAACTCAAAACATGGCTACTCCCGCTGTTGCGAAACCCGAGGTCGCGGCTCCTTGGAAGAAAAACCTGTCCGCTCATCTCGTTTGCCCCGAATGCAAAGAGGACCCCCCCAACCTGGAATTCCCCGACTCCCACGAGACAGTTTGCGGTTCCTGTGGACTTGTGCTCGCAGACCGCGAGATCGACTTGCACTCGGAATGGCGTACCTTCTCTAACGACGACCAAAATAATGACGACCCGTCCCGTGTCGGAGACGCTTCGAATCCTCTACTCAACGGCGCTCAACTAGAGACTTCCATCGCAAGTGGAGGCTCTGGACGTGCCCGCGACCTCTATCGCGCTCAAAACAAACAGTCTGGTGAAAAGGCCAACAAGGCCCTCCTGGCAGCTTACAAGGAAATCGGTGCTCTGTGCGACGGTTTCAACATCCAAAAGACTGTCGCCGATACCGCCAAGTATCTCTTCAAGATGGTGGACGACGCCAAGGCCTTCAAGGGCAAGTCGCAGGAAGTCATTATTGCTGGTTGCATCTTCATCGCATGTCGTCAGTGCAAGGTTCCTCGTACCTTCACTGAGATCTTCGCAGTGACCAAGGTCACCCGAAAAGAAATCGGACGCATCTACAAAGCTCTGGAGAAGTTTTTTACCACTCAGAATGTGGAGCGCCACAATGCTGCTTTGGAAAATGGCGAAACTCACGACTCTGCTGGCGATTACAACGCGACTACTTCGACCAAGCCAAGCGACCTTTGCAATCGTTTCTGCAACCTTCTCGACCTTCCTTACCAGGTCACCAGTGTTTCTGTGTCCCTTTCAGACCGCGTTACGGCCATGGGCGATTTAGCCGGACGTTCTCCGCTGTCTATTGTTGCGGCTTGCATCTACATGGCTTCGTTCCTCATGGGCCACGGCAAGTCTGCCAAGGAAATTTCCCAGGTTGCGCACGTCAGTGATGGAACCATCCGTGGTGCTTACAAACAATTGTACGCGGAACGCGAGCGCCTGGTTGACCCTGAATGGATCAAGGGCGGCAAGGGTGATATGGGCAAGTTGCCTGTGAGCTGAACGGTACATTGGAAAACAGCATTTGCATTTCAGACACATTGAACACATTGATCATATTCCACACCCACGAAAGAGCGACATGGCCAAACTGGTCTATTTCTAGAGCAAATCTGTCGAAAAGAAAAAAACCAAAAAACCAAAAAAAAAAATTCAACATCTGGTTGATCGACACGCATGGCTGTCTTTGAAACGTCAATCATATTACCTCGCTGCAATGTGCTTAGGATTTATCTTTGGTGGATATTGGCTTTGGGACAAGCCTGGGGACTACCTTGACTACCTTGATTTGTACATCATGGATAGGTAGATTGAGCAACAATCAATCATCTTCCAATAAATTTGATGAATCTAGATGAGAACGATGAATAGACCCAGAGAACATAAAATACAAAGCTCATCATAAGAAAAGTCCCATTTATCCACGGTCCCTAAGTAGGCACCTAACCCCAGAATCCCCAAACGAATAATAATGAACCAGCATCATATGTATTATCCACACAAGGAATCAAGAACCAAGCTAGCTCTTGAAAGCAGGTTTAACCGTGCCCTCTTCATCAGTGGAGTTATACGGCTTAGCATACCGCTCCTCCATCTCCTGATTGTGCTTCTTCACGTCGTCGGGAATATCCTTTTTCGGATTCCCCTCTCGGTCTACAAGAGGCGACTGCTCTCCCTCGTTGATGGTGGGCTTTGCTTTATTGGAGGGAATTGGGCGATTGGGCGAGTTTGGCGGCTGGGTTGTGGTTGTTGCTTGCTCGGGGTCGTTTGAGGATTTGGTTGCGTAGCCTCGGTATAGGACGGTGCGAGGTGGTTGAGTGGTTGCTGTGGAGAGAGCTGTAATTGGGGATCGGGGGTGGTGGAATGGGATCTTTAGGCGCATAAAGGTTGTCATTTTGGATGTTTAGGGGAGAGTATTTTTTGTTTATGGGATTTGTTGAAGGAGGTTGAAGGAGGTTGAATATAGGGTTGCTCCAAGTCAAAGCGAGTTCTTTATATACTTCGATAGGAAGTCAGTTGTATGAAATATCAAATATCAAATCAGGTTTCGAAGGATTTTGGATGTCATTTAGCGATGACGTACCTCAATGTCATACTGGACATGCCAAGAGATTCTATTTTTATTATTGTAGTATATAATATACTGTAGTATATAATATACTATAGTATATTGTAGTATGTGATAGGAACATTCTAGTTTAGTTTGGACTGTTCGGTTATACCTCATAGTATAGAGAGAGGATGATCCATTGAGCCAGATCTAACAATACTTTCAAAGGCTGCTAACTAGTAAATCCTAGCATGTAGGATTCAGCGATGAACAAGAACAGAGGATAACAATACAGTCCAACCAATTCCCAGTATCCACATAGCAATAACAACATTTGGTCTTATTGCAATTGACAAATGACAAAAGTCCGTCGAGGTGAGGTTAAAGCATGCAATCAGCTCGAACGTCATCGTGAACGCTCACAAACACCTATTCAGCCCAATGGACTCAAAAACAACCACATACACATGTAAAGAATATTGAAAACAGACCAACGCTCAATGTCCGAAAGAACAATCGAATTGTGTTCAGAAAGCAAAGAAAAAGAAAGAAACAAGTGGCAGAATATCAAGCATCACTCCAACTTGATGTATGGAACCATGTCTTGGACGGCATCTGATGCATCGACATCGGATGTGCTCTGGGAATGAGATGGTTGTTTCCGAAGGTCTTCAGTTGTAGTTGCACTCGATTTTCCTACTGTAGCCGGGGTTGACTCCGATGCTTGCTTGGAAGAACCACCATCACAGGTACGGGATTCGCGGGAGCTGGATAAATCGCGCTGCTGTTGCCTCTGAGCAAGCTGTGGGTCATCGGATGGGTCTTGTTGACCGTACACTGTCTCGTGCCGACGATATTGAGGTGGAGGGACTCTCTCGTGCGACCTCTGGTTCTTTCGCTTCGGGCTAGGGGAATTCATTTGCTGTGGGTGAACGTGAGATGGGGCATTCGAGACACTGTCCGGATTTCTCGGCGCGATTTGTGGTTCCCATTGGGGCTTTGATTGGGACTGTGGTCGCCCCGGTTCTTGCGATGGCCTAGTATGAGATTTCTGAGATGGTGGTTGCTGTCGTTTTTCCCGCGTGCCAGAAGCCTTATTGGGAGGAACAGCCAAACGTCGAGGGGACAGGGCCTCGATCATAGAGCTCGTAACGGGAAAGGTATGTTCAAAGGCTGTATCCAGCAGTTCCTTGCCAGCGAACTCTACCTTCTGGGATTTCAGCTTGCGCCTCAGTTGCTCTCGCTCAGACCCTATCACTCGATCTCGATGTAACCTAGATGTAGCTTCCGACCACTCACGATGGCGCTTTTCCGGCAGATGCTTTGTGGCCGTCGGCGGCGACCCAGTAGCATGTGCTTGAGGTGACTGTTTAGGACTCTGCTGAGGCGGAGGGGATGCAACTGGGAGCTTTGTAGGCGACGCCGGGGGCGAAGTATTTTGCTGTCGGGGCACCACAGGGGGTGCAGCAGATTGGGAATCCGGTGCAGACCACTGATTCATCAGTTCGGCCGCCAGTTGAAGATTAGCACCGGTGGTATAGATGCCGTTGAAGATTAGCGGGACTAGGTTTGGTGGGACACCAGCGCGCAGGGCATCCGACAGTATTGACTGCTCGATGCGCCGCTGTTCCAGTACTAAGCTAGCCTGGTGTGTCTTTTCTTCCTCCTGCTTGCGCCGGTCTTCTTCAATTTTGGCGTGCAACCACATCTTCATGTCCTCTGTGAGGGGAGTCGACATTGTCAGTGGAGGTGGCAGCTGGTTGTGCCCGGATGGCGGGACCAGATGTTGGGATGGGCTCGTTGTGTGATTGGGGTGCGGAGGGGAGTCCTCTATTGAAGGCCATGGTACTAGTTGAGGAAGAGACTGGTTCTTTGTTTTGGCAGACGTATGGGGTTCCGTAGTACCGTTCGTGCGCTTGAAGGGGGTTAAAGTGCGCTTCATGTTGACAGCGCAGGGCAACAACGCTTTTGAATTGCATAAACACGGGGAACGACAGGAAGGCCCATGAATTGGATCCCACGAAGGTTATGCGAAGATTTCTGTGGAGAGGAGGAGGAGGAAGAGAGAACCCCCCCCAATTAGGAAACCACAGAGTTTAGGGCATGCGGTTTCCTCATTGAGATATCCCAGTGCAGGGCTGTCACTACATATGTAGGTATGCCTTTTCTTTTAAAACTTCCAGAAAGATAATCGGTATGAGCGAGCTGAATAGGCTGAGGTCGTTCTTATATATGAAGCTATTGGTCAAGTAGAAGAAATTCATTTAAAATATATACTCGGCGCATCGACAGATGCCCACTTGGAAACCACATCTAGATATCCCCCATGCAAAGAGAAAAAAGGTCACAAAGGGTATCCTATCGCTGCATTCGCCATCTTCATCTCACTACCTCGAGCCCGCACTCGTTCGTACCCGAACGACAATATCCCAGCAAAAGGTGGCAGTCGCACCTTCAAAAGTCCATGCCGGAATGCTGGAGGGAAAGTGAAGAAAAGGCAGTTATCATGCCTGTTTTGTTTTATACATCGCCGCGATCGAATCGACTCAGGACTTCGGGCGGGACTGTGGGAATGTACTTGCGGGCTCGTTCGCGGTTCGTGCCACCAAAGCCGGCGCCGTAGCTGACCAGCATATCTGTACTGGTTGGAAGGGAGAAAGGGAGGAAGAGGGTCGGGTCAACGAAGACACTATTGCCGCTACCGGGGCGCTCTTCGTTTTTGGTGGCGACCATGCTTGTACGTCGGGATGATACACCAGCAGAGCCTGGGGATAGTCCATTGTCAGGAGATGTGGGTGCTGCGGAGGGCTGGTCCTTGGATGGTGTCCTTGGACGGGTATCTGCTGCTGCTTGGAGTCCCGGTCCAGCTTCTACCTTCGCCTTCTCTTCTTGGATTTCCTGTTGCTCGCGGTATAGAACCTCGGGGTCATTTTGCATGTCGAGAAGGAATTTCATTGCTTGCTTGGTCAGGCCTTTCTCGCCTACTTCTGGGCGGTATGACTTGACTGCATGTAGGAGCTGGGCGGGGGTGAGTTGTTGGAGTTGGAGTAGGGTTGTTACGAGAGATTCGTGGTCATCGCCGAGCGACGAGAAACATTGCAGCCATTGGAGGAGTTGAATGACCGGGGCTAAATGTCGACGAGCGGCATCAATCGTAGACTCTCCGGTGCTTCTTGTAGATCCGTTTTCGTAATGTTCTGGCACACGGTTGTTCGTGCGTGCCCAATCCTCTAATGATGAAACGTTCATGCGGATCTGCATCGCCTTTGTGCGCGCCAAGTAACGTTTCGTGCTCATGATTCGGTTAAATATCTCGGCACTGAGCCAGTAGAGAAGTTGGGAGAGGATCTGAGTCGTGATCACCGAGTGAACATCGTAGAGATCAAGTACAAAGAGGGTCGATGATAGTAAAGAGGTGATGTTCCGAGGCGAGATTTGTGCTCGTCGCCGCGGCGATGGAGGCCGGAATCGCTTCTCGTCAGGCTCAGGGTTTTTGCTTTTATTTTTGCGGAACAACTTCCACTCGTTTTGGAAGGCAATATCTTCCAGTCCAGGGATGGTTTCATGGTCCAGCATTGCGGCATCCAGGACTTTGTTCATTCGGCGCTCGGCGTCACGAATAACGAGAACGAATATCTCGTTGATCAGCTCCGCTAGATGGAGCTGGAACTCGACGGTAGATTCCACTAAGCCCCCATCCTTCTTCAGGTAATGAAGCAGAAGCGTGGCATTTGACAGCCAAAAGGCTTGCATTGTCATGTCCCACTGGTAACGTTCTACAACGTCATTAATCTTCTCCATTGCAGATGATAGCAGGGTTCTGAGCAGCTCCGGGCTGGCATGATAGTGCGCGTAACGGGCGCTGAGGAAGAGAAGATTTGCAGGCACTGGCTTTTGGGAAGGAGACCGCTGGGGAGTCATGTTGGTGATGATGATATCCAAAATGCGCTCTAGCTCATGATCCTGGAAGACAAACATCTGATCATTCAGACACTTGTCCCAGACAAATTCCTGCTGATCTTCCTCGAGCTCGTCTTCATCGGACGGCTATGGGATTAAAGAGCTCAAGTCAGTCACGGTAAAACCCGTATTTTCACGACACAAACTGACCTCGAATTTCTCGTCAAGTCCTAGACTGGACAAATCAACTTCCAGATTAATTGCGCTCTCTTCCATCATCATTCGACGCTTCATCTCGCTCTCCGCTAGCTCTTCTTCGAAACGACCATGCGCCAATCCAGCGTCATAGAAGTCGTCATCGATGTTACCAGAGCCAAAGCTGTAACCATTTTCATGCAAATATTCAGAAATCTCACTACCGGGCTGGGCGAAATCAAAAGCCCTACCACCGGACGACGACTTGATATCCGGTGACGCACCGTTATCAAGAAGAATCTTCGCTATCGTTTTGTGTCTGTTGGTCATGGCCCACATCAAAGCGCTCCACTGGTTCCGATCCTGTCTGTCAACGAGGGCACCAGCGATAATGAGCGCAGAAACGACTTCTTGATGACCCTGTTATAGACCGTCAGCCTCGCGTCAATAATTTGCATATAGAGCAACCGACAAAACAACTAGCATAGATCAACGGCACAGTCCCCTCCTCATCGGGCTTATTGACATCGACGTAGGTCCTCGCTTGGCCCTGTACCAGTTTCCGCACGCGCTCCACATCGCCATTACTGGCGGCCATATTCAAGCTTTTCTGTAGTATATCGCGCTTCTCGTCATCGGTCAATTTCTCGTCGGCGGCAATTGTCTCTTCGTCTGCGGTAAGCGAATCCACCTCCCGATGGGCAGCTTGGGCAGCAAGCATCTCCATCAGCCGTGTGTCACTATCTTCAATATCGCGCCCATAGTGAGCCCGCAGTTCGTGCTCATTGTCGTGCGAATGATCGTCGAGGGCTAGGCTGAAGGATAAGGGTTTTGCGGCGACTGGCGCGGTCAGGTATTGTGATTGACCTGTTCAACGATTAGACCTTAATGCTTGAACCCCCAATGCAGCCGGTAAGTTATCCAGCATGTAAGTGTTCAAGGGTGAATAGATTGATCTCCCGCGCCGGGGAAACGAGGAAATGGCTCCGCGGACATAAGAGCACTCACCTTGCCAAGCATCGTACATCTCAGTCTCCGGCTGGAAGACCGGGACGGAGCGACGATCGTCCAGTGATTTGGGCAAGTCATCTGGGAGTTCCTGTTTAGCTTCGTGGAAGGACGCGGGGCTGTGGTCGCTGTAGTCGTTGGAGTCGATGGGGTCCTCTGAAGCCCCGCGCCGCGATTCGGTCATGTCCATCGTGGCGGGTTGGCTATCCGGAAGAGTTGTGGCGGGACATCAAAAGGTTTGAATTTGGGAGGAGATCGAAGAACCCTCTCTGGGTATATGTTCTCTGAGGAGGATACCCTCCACGCGTGGAAATTGGGTGTTGAAGGGAGGTGGTGGTGGTGATGAGTGGATAGTGGGTTTGGTGTTCCGTTCCTGGACCAGCTCTCCGCGATGCGGCCCCGAAGACCTCGGGGAGATATGACGCAGCTTTGTAATTGCTTGATATCAAATGTTGGGGTGTATGAAGACAAGTAACTTGGTAGGTTGCTCTTATCTTTTGTTTTGGTTGGGATCCTTATTTCTTCTAGTAATATGTAGGTAGTAACCCCCTATTCACTTCAAAAATATTCCTTTCAAATCCTATTTCCCATCCATACAATAATAGCATATGATACTAAAATCTGTTACTGACTTTATATTGATATATCTTAATTGATACGAAAAGAAGGCACAGATAAGGTTCCAAGGTTTGAAGACGAATAATGAGTACAATATTCATCGGCAGAGCTCTAAATATATTGCTATCCATAGTTAAAGGAGGCATATGATATCTTAAACCCCACAGCGTAAGCGACTCTATGACAGATTGGGAATGACCAGAATGTGCATGATAACTGCTGTCATTATAGGCTGGTAGGTAGATTTATATATATAAAAAATCAATGGGGACGCTACTTAGGTAGGTAGATAGAGAGCGAACCTTGAACCGCGTAAGCGACTCTAACGGATTGGCAATGGCAGCGGCGCGCGGGGATTCCCAAAATGTTTGAATGCCGACAAGTTCGAGCTCAAATGTGACATGGCTGGGATGGCCAAGGTATGTACAAGGCTTGTTGTCATTATGGAGTGGTAGAACCCAAACAAGACACCCGCCTCCATTCATATATGGACAGCCCGATCCGGCACCAACAAGACAAAACAAAACAAAAAAAAAAAAAATTCCAAAACGAAAGGTATTAACCAGATGCAAGTATCGGTACAAAATGGTAGAGGGACAAAGCAGCCTCTGGAAAGGGGGTATAAACTATCCAATCACGGATGTCAAGATTGTAATACAAAAATGGATATAGCGATGTAACCAAAAGGACCAAGGAAAGCGGTGGTGAAAAACGAGAGATTATTCAAGTGCTTTGCTCCGGGATTGTATTTCGTCTTCGGGGAGACAAGCAATCCATAAGCACCGTTCGATAATGCCCTGCACGGGCTCAAACTTATATTTTGTACTGGCGTCAATGAGACGGAGGAGGCTCTTGACGATTCGTGCTGCAGTGCGATAGCGCTCGAAGTTGACAAGCAAACCGCAATTAGTGCTGTTAACTTGTGCGGGTTTCTGTGCATTATAAGTGAGGTCATGGACGTAAAGGCCTGGAAAGAAGGGTGAAAAAGGATTAGCAAACAAGGTCTAGCGCGATATTCAAGCAACCGATTTCGAAAACTAACCGATGAAGGGAATACAGCCTTCTTGCAAGTTGGCCGTCTCCATCTCGACACGTAAATCATTGAAGTTGCGCACAGGCTGAATTAGGCACTCCATATCCTTGAACAGCCGCTTATCCTCAACCGAAATCAATTGCCACGTATTCTGCAGCCGGGAGCAATCAGACGAAGACAAAGCAATGGCGATCTGGAGCATCGTGGCGTAATTGCAGATGCGGCGTGCATGCGCCGCTGTGTGTATGTATTTGATAATTGTGCGGGCCCGCTCATTGATGTCACGGGTCAAGACAATCTCCGACAGGATCCATTTGACCATAAGGTTGAAGCGGCCGACGACCAAATCGATGCCTTTGCGTTCCTCGTATGTCAGGAACTGGACCCAGTTTGTGACTAAAGGGCAGGCGCTGCTCCATTTCATATCGACGAGATCTCGCCAGTCGACTTCGCTCAGCGCGGCCATTTCGATTAATGTCAGTTGGTGTGCGAGGACCTGGGATTCACATGATAGGATAAATGGGACATGGTCGGGTAAAAGGTTCATGATGGGGCTCTGGTCGGGATGATTGTTTTCTGAGTTGAACAACACATCACTCGAAACTTGCTGTATGTTTAGCGGACGCGAAGCAGAATTGCCCATTTCCTTGCGTCGCGGGGATGTGTCGGGCGTAAGGGGCTGGGCCTGGAATAAGACTGTATTCAACGGCGAAGGATAGGAAGTGAAAGATCCCGGATGTTGGATGGTCATCGGTGGGGAGGGAGGTTGCGCTAGAGGATGAGACGGGATCTCAACAGTTGATGAACTAAGGCTGCGGGTTTCCGTCGAAATCCTTGCACCGATGGCCTCATGCCGATTAATCAGGTCGACCGACATCTCAGAAGATAGAGTGGAGAAGCGCTTCGGAGTAACCTGACCGGCATCCTGAGTAGACGAGACCGGGATGGTTGCGCCACGAGGAATGCGACGCATGCTGTCGGTTTCGTGCACAATTTGAATTGAGGGGTGCGATGAGGCAAGTTCAGATGTTTCATAGCTTGATACGAGGGTGAGCGGAGCACCGTGCGGGTCATATTGGAGTGGCTGGCTTGTAGGCTGCCATTTCATGGACTCGTCGGTCAATCCTCTTTCAAGAAGTGGAATAGAGTTATAGGATTCCTCGGACTCAGTAACAGAATCAGAATAAGGTCTAGGTGGCGCCAATCGACCCCCAACCGTGGAATACGCAGACTTGTCCGTCTGTCGCCTGTGAGAGAGAACATCCCACCCGGGCCTGGTAGTTTCGGCGCCATTCGGAACCAAAGGCTGCTCTCGGTGAGAGTGAGGCCCCTCTGCCTGTGTAGACGAAGAGTCTCGTTGGGCACTGGGTGGTCCATCCCACTTTCCCTCCAGCTTCAACAGCGTTGACTCAATACCACCGTCGTCGTCATCGGGAATCTGTGCAAACTTCGCAATTACCGACTCAAAGGAACGCCTAACGTGCCGGGAAGTGCGCGGCTGAATAAGTGAGTATCGAGGATTTGGAGGGATCAACGTTGAAGGAGGTCTCGAGGCACCGCCATCAGAGGGGGCCGTTCCGTTCCCAACTGAGCCATCCCAAGACGCGAACGAGTCACGACAGGACTCAGGCTCGGTCTCGTCTCCAGTCTGCATTTGACGGAGATTTCCACCGCGGCGCCTACGAAGGACCGGCCCTGACTGTTTGCTGTTTTGATCTTGCATCGCATAGGAGTCGACAGCGGATTGAGCCTTCTCGCTGCTCATCGAAAACCGCTGTCTCGAGATCCCGCTTTGGAAGGACGCGTACTTTCTGAGTCGGAGAGATAGAGAGTTCTTCTTCTTCTTTAGAGGCGTCGATCCGCGTTCGACTGAGGACGATCTCTGCGGCGTGAGCGGTCGAAGGGGGTAGAATACGTTTGACTGAGCAGTTGATTCTGGTTCGTCGGCATTGTAGCGGACCGGTCGAAGATACTCACCCTCCACGTGTATTGATTGCGTTGAGGCGTCATCGGGCACTTCGAGTTCCGGCACTTCATGGGAATTATCATCAGCGACTGGGACTGGTTCTTGTGCTGCCCCTGACATGAAAGGCATTTCGAACCCGGTAGCATCGACAATGATGATCGATTCGCTGCCCATGGTGATACCGCTCCTGAGTTTGGGGTCGGAATTGGGGGCTTGCGTCGGTAAAACGTTAGAATTGTTAGATGCAGGCTCCTGAGGAGTCACTTGATGGAAGTTAGAAGTAGCTGGCGGCTGAGTTTGGTCTTTCGTTCCTTGCTGGTCCATGGCCAAGCGATATTGTTTGAGGACCTCATCACACAGTAAATCGATCCGACCTGGATATTTGGGAATAGCAGCTATCTTCCTCTCGCGGTAGAACTCAGATCCGAAAGCCAATCCAATTGGCATTGCGGATGTCTTCCCGCGGGAAGGCAATGAAATAGCCTCATGGGCATTCGCAATGCGAGCAGAGACGCTCTGTCCGCCATTCCTCGTGTGTAATGCTCGTTTGATTGAGCCAATAATTGTTCGCATACCCGAGTTAGGGGATGACTTAGGCACGTCCGGTGTACTCCGACGATCTGGATTTGGGTTCTTCAACGGTGGAGGAAGGGGCGGCGATTCCGGCGCCATCATTGTCATGTACGACTCTGCAGGAGGATAGATCTCCCCACGTATTAAACTGACGGGATCGAGCATCTCCTGTGGTGCGGGTCCCGTTTCGGGCTCCATCGCAAAAATCGGTAGTCGATCATCTCGTACCGAGTCCGAGAAGCTTCCGCTTCTCTTATGGCTATGGCTGTGGTATGGGTGCCGCGAGACCATGGGAGATACGGGTGACCCAGGTGGTTCATGAGTCCTGGACGGGGACTTGGATTTTTGGAGGCCTAATACCACAGGGCGGGGCGCTTTGCCTTTCGAGGCAGACATGGACAAGCATCTGGGGGATTTAGGGCGCAATGAACATGAGAGCGCCATCAAGCTTTGTTCGCTCTTGGCAGAGAATGGAATGCTTTGTATGGTTGCTGCAGAGTCATTTCGATCATGCTGTATGGGGAAAGGAAGGCTTTCGCGAAAGGTGGTGTCTGCACGGGGCGTCATGCCATGAGTAGGGGTGGTTTGCTGCAGTTCCTCGGCTTTAGATAACTCAATCTGAGGATCTCCAGGTACAATTGAGGTTTCTGGGTCGTTAAAAGCGCGAGACAAGTCAGGGGAAGACCAATAAACTGAACATTTGCCATTCCAGCAACGCTTCAAGTCGATGAGAATCTTTCGATCACTTGTGCCGCCATTTTGTCGAGACCTGACCTCTGAATATAGTTTGTTGATGGTTTCACAGAAGTGGGTTCGAAGCTCGTAATTCGTAACAAAGTCATCAACGAAGTAATTGAGAATCCAATGTCGCAAAGCCGCAAATGTGCGAATCCTAATAATGCGTCCATCATCTTGTAGACGGTTGATTGCCCACTTTAACCGCGCAAGAAGAAGAGCCAGAAGGTGTGTTGTGGATAGGTATGAACGGAAGGTAAGGAAGAAGTCCGATACTAGCTCATAGTCCATGAATGACTCGGAGGAAATTTGCGCAACGATTCGGGCAGGTGTGGCAGCACTGATATCCTTGGTCCCAGTAATGTATCGGACAACAGACCCATCATCCATATCATACACCAGCGTTTCGTAGATAGATGGCTCAACCGGCTCTTTTAATTCATAGACCATGGAGTTCCTCGGGGCCATTGAAGCTCGGTTCATATCCATAGCCGCCGCGGTGCCCGAGAACATTGAGATCGCAAAAGATGGCCGATGGCGCGAGAAAGAGTCTCGAGGATGTGGACTATGGAGTCCCGGCAGTGGGTCAGCCATGCCCCCAAGCAGTGTTGAATTCCGAAAATTGACCGACATCGAGGTTCGCGTATAGACAGAACTCTGCATCGTTGCACTGCCTTCGGCGTTAAACTGCGGCGACCCAAGCCGATAACGCGGAATAGGAACCTCCAAGGCTGGTGTCGAATTCTCACGTGCAGACTTGGGGCGGTCTTCAGATCTATCGATCACTATCCGCAGCTCCCCACGCTTCCCAGCACCGGTTACCGATTGCTGCTCCGATATTGTCGAAAACGAGATGGGTCTTGTGCGGTGCTGACTCGAGAGTTCGGGGGCAGGAGACACGGCGAGGACGGGCTCGGGAATTTCGGGCTGTTCGCGCGGACGTAACTCAGAGAGCTGCGAATTCGACCACCTTATTGAATCTGGGTCCTCGCGGGCATGTGCATGACTCTGCGGCTGAAGGTGACTGGGTTTGGCGGTATCGACTGGAGAGAAAGATGCAGGCTGTGGGCTTTTCTGGGACGGATTGGCAATCGGCCTAAGTTATTGAAATGATCTTACGATCAGCAGGCTGCATAGTATGTGACATAGCACGAGGGATTACGGATTGATTGGTGTACCTGAGAAAGATTTTGCCATTTTGGCCGACACTTCTTACGGTGAAATGGCCGGCCTTCCTCCCGGGGGAACGCGCCTCTAGTGGGCCACGGTGTGTTTGGGACCGCTGTAGCTTGTTCTGTTGTAGGAGCTCATGGCTATCCTTGGCCTTTATTCCAGTTGCTGTTCTCTCGCGTGCTGCCTTCAACTCTAGATTCCGCTTGACGTTGCTGCCCTGGGCTACTGTATTGACACGGCGAAGATTCGAGATAGGATTCGAGATAGGATTCGGGGGCCCTTCACTAGACATTCGGTTTGAGGGTGAAAGTTCATTGATTTGAACCTGAGGGCCCAAGAAGGCATCCTTGAACTCCGAAGGATCGATGGGTGGAGGAAAGGGCTCCATGGCGCGCGAAAGCTATAAGAACGCGAAATGCTCCCGTCGCGACGGGGCCAGGGTTTGTACCACTGGAAGAAATCAGAGTAAAATCATACAAAATAATACATGACTTATGAGGTCAGAAAGGGTTTTTTTTAGAAAAAAGAGCCAAAACCAGAAAAACCAACAAAAAAAAAAAAAGGGAAGAAATCGGACAGCTCTTGTTTTTGTGGAGATGACCCGACACGGCGGAAGAACACAGTGGGCACTGGGAACGCTGGGGTTATTCCATAGTAGAGCCCCTTTTACTGCTGTTTTTTATTTGATTTCTCGGATTCTCTCTCCCTATGTTGTACATGTATGTACTGTATGTACCGTATGTACTGTATGTATTGTAGGCACTTTATTGCTACTCGTCACTTATTTCTCTTTAGTATGTCGTACGAAGTCCAGAGTACGATGCACACCGTCCAAAAGCTGTGTAAAGCGAGGTGATAGGTACGTTCCGGAAGGCCGGTGAAAAAGCGTCTCGGAGCCCAAAAGTACCAAAGTACCTCTATTGGCAGTGCAAACAGGGATTCTGATTGGTTGAATTGCCCGTTATTCTTTCCACTTTAATAGTATTGTCTGACATATCCCGGATCTAGGTCGATCAACTCAGATGTCTTACTTTGTACGGAGTACTACGGAGTTGACATGGAGTATGAGGTACTACGGAGAATATACTGGTTTGACCCAAAAATGCGTCTTAATTCATCTCAAACATTCTCCGTACAGAGTAGTAGATAGCTCTGAAGGTAGAACGAGATTTAATTGTGTGACCTCTCTCATCGTAAAGCCCTGGAAATTACCGTGCAGCGCCCTAATTTAGATCATTGGCTGCCCTATTTTATAGACCCATACTAGCGCAAGCCCTGGAGATTCGCAACAAGATGCTGAGCATCGTATGATTGAAAATTTAAGGGGAAATTTGTTGTGTTTTCTTATTTTAGGGGAGGGATTACTTCCTTATACTAACTATTGTATCTCATAAGTCGCCTACTCCATACTCTACTGCTGCAATCCACACAAGACTTCAATTATGTTGTATGTTGTCACATGTCAAATGTCGATCAAGCTGACAGTGATCCATAATAAATTGACATATCAATATATTTCTTTCCTTTTTTTTTTTAAAAAAAAAATGGACCCAAATTCACCTCTGAAGAAGTGAGGGGGGCCCGGACCTTACTGATCTAGGTAATAGGTAACTAAATCCGTTGGCTACTAAATCCGTTGGCTAACTCTATAACTACCTCTTCTTCCTCTACCTCTCTATCTTCTCGGGATCTGGCCGATAACATTGTTTTCCTGACCTGAGGCCCACTCCCACTTGTCTTGGGCAGTGATCGCTGTGGAGATCAGCAGCTGTAGGGTTTCAGCATCTTGGATAGACATTGCTTCTGTTCCAACCGGAAACTAAGCGTTTTGGGTCCTCACAAAAGAACCCCATTCCTATTCGCCAAGTGTCACCACATTTACGGTCGCTTGGGGAATGAATGTCTAGGTGTGTACATAATGAACGTAAAGAATTTTTACTTAGCTCGTAGAAAAAATTCCCAAGGTGGTGGATGTGCATCGAGGTATTGTTGTGAAAGCGGGGAAGTTACAATCTCCATTCAGGTACTGGGTAATGTTTGAAATGGACTAGAGCACAGCTAGACACTTGGGACCAGTGTCACAATACTCGAATCACTCCAATTTCATAAAAGCGAATACCATTGACAGTAGTTGACAGTAATCTAGTCAAAAACTACCAGAGCTTGCAAACCGGCTTCCTATCCGGGCAACTAAAGGCATTCTTGAACTCCCTAGAGTTGGCCATAGTCTCCTGTGGCAGTGGTCAGTCATGGTACACAAATAAAGGAATGTATTGATGTGACTCACTATAATTCGTGCTGACTTAGGCGCATGGGGATCGTTATAGATCGCCTGCTCGGCCGCCTCCTTGGTAGTCTTTCCACACCACCAATTACCATAAGATATAAAGAACAGCTGCTCTTTGGTGAATGCATCCAATCCCGGGAGGTGGAGGTCAGACTTTGCGTCATCGTGCTTTTTCCATGCGTGGTATGATGCTGTCAAACCTCCAGCATCGGCGATGTTCTCGCCCAGTGTCAACCGTCCATTCACGTGGAGGACCTTGTCCTCGGGACCAGTGACGGTAAACTTGGAATACTGGTCGACAAAGCATTGAGCACGCTCTTCAAATGCTTCAACGGTCTTATCGTCCCACCAGTCAGTGTAGTTTCCACTCTCGTCGTAATGCCGACCGGTGGAATCGAAAGCTAATGAGGCATTGATTAGTTAGAAAAAGACAGGAATTTTGTAGAGAACTGAGCATACCATGTGAAAGTTCGTGGCCGCTGACGGCACCAAATGCACCATATGCCAGATACAACGGAGCGGAAGGTCCATAGAACGCTGGCGGCTGCATAATGCCGGCAGGGAAGACGATCTCATTACCTGGCGGGTTATAGTAAGCATTGACAGTCGGTGCACTCATGCCCCATTCGTCACGGTTGGTGGGCTTTCCGAGCTTAGACCATTCGCCGCGAAGTTGGAACCTCGCCACGGCCACTTCATTCTCAAAGAAAGTGTCTTTGGACAATTCCAGCTCCCGGTAGAATTTGTTCACGTCTTCGGGGTCTAGAACATTGGGACTCTTTGTGGGAAATCCGATCTTTTGGATGATGTTTCCCACCTTCTCAATCCCCAATTTTCGCACATCCGGAGACATCCAGTTAGTTTGGTCCAGGGTGAAGATGAATCTCTCCTTGATATCGGAAACAATCTGGTCGCCGAGTTTCTTCGAGTCCTCGGAGAACGCATCGAGCACATAGAAACGGCTGAGACTCCATCCAAGCCCTTCATCCAGATGCCCAAGGCATTTACGCCATCGCTCCTCCTTGGCCTGAGGCTCCTTTCCGGCAAGTTCATTCTCGAATCGCCGAAGCGGTTCAATGGAAGCATCCTCAATAACACCCGCAAACCCTTGGATGAGCTTCCACTGTAAGAAAAGCAGGATGGTCTCTCTGGGTGTATCTTTTAAGAGAACAGACAATGCTTTCATATAGGAAGGCGACCCAACAATTAAGCGGTCACCTTTGTAGTCATGGGGCGCCAAAGATGAAATAATATCAGCAAAAGAGATTTCAGGTACCAGTGCCTCCGTTTCCTTGACCGTAAGGGGGTTGTAGTATTTAGTGACATCTTCCTGGGTTTGGGTGTCTGGAGTCACATCCGCGAGCTTTTTTTCAAAGGCGACAACATCCTCGACAGTTTTGTCGAATCCATCTCCAACAAGTCCCCGAACAACTTGCTTCAAAACGGTCGTGTAGTCAGCCACGGTCTTTGTGTTATTATAGTATTCTCTTGCGGGAAGTCCGATTTCACGAGGCGGCGATACCATGATAACAACATTATCAGGGTCTCTATCGTCGGGCTAGAAGGCGTCGTTAGTGGCGTGGCGTTCGTGAAGTATCGGCCGCATAGACTTACAGTGACACCGGAAGAAGCTAGAGCCTCAACACCAGCATTCGCCAGATACAACAGAGCACTGGTGAGTTGATCCTGCGCTCCTTTCACAAGCCCTGCCTTTGCGGGATAGATGGTCTTCAGTTCGTCCAGAATATTAGTCAAAGGCTTACTGCCCCGTTCGTTGACAGTAGCCTCATCCAAGCAAGCACTGTATGCAGCTTTCAGTTTCTTGAGATTGTCAGCATCAGATGACGGTGGCGCTTCTATGCGCTCCAATATATGACGAAGTTTAGTCTGGGCATTCTCTTTCATGATTGTGCCCGCAAATATCGATCCCTGATCGGGCCGCATGTCATGGCGCTCCCTCCATCCACCGCAGACATATTGGTCAAAATCAGTGCAGGGATCTATGTTCTCATAGTTGGGGTCCAGATTATAGAGAATTTCGGATGCAGCATGAATGCATTGTTGCGACTGGCAAAGCGGGGGAGCCTCGGGGTGCGGGGACGGCTTCTTCTCAGTAGATGGAGAGCCTAATCGTAAGGACAGCCATGTTAACGAGGTGTTCTAATAGGGAGAAGGGACTCATACCATTTGGGAAACCTAGATAGTAGGTAATAAGACCGGTGATCACAAAGACGCAGAGCCCTTTCCTCAGGGTTCTCGCCCAGCAAGAGCGGGTTCTTTGTAGCTTATTGTGCCGGGTGTGGCTAGAAACAAAGCCATTGTCCTCGGAATCGTAGACCTCGTTTACATCCAGAAGCGGACCTTTCTCGGACTGCATACTGTGCAACGAGTTGTTGGAGTCACGTTTGCTATGGTCGCTGAGGAACTATTAGCACCTCTTCATATGTGTCGAATACGATGCACTCAGGAAGGCATACCTGAATGATGGTGGAGTTGATTTTGAAAATACTATACTGTTTCAAGAAGATAATGCTAATCCGAGAACAATGGGTTGGATGAGTCCTCGGTGCATATAACTCCTTGGGCAACGAGGAGAAGCTGGGGTCGGAATGGCGTCACACTCGGGGCCCCGGTAAACTCTTGGCGTCTCCAGCTCTGCCCAGGTTGCCTCCCCAGTTGATGACTCAGCGGGCTGCATTCCTCAGGACGACATGCTAACTACCTAGAGCCGGTCAACTACATATGTATGTATTAACAACCTATGGTTGGTGAGGATATTCACTCTGTGACCGTTTATCTTGTCCGCCAAGTTGGGGTCACACCCGGGTGGACGCTGAGCGACTAGTCTGTGGGAAAGAAGCCCCGGAAGTGGGCTATTGTTACAACCTATCGGGCAATCGGTAATTGATTTTCACATCCACAATTTCTCCTGGCTAAATATGGAATGAATGGGTTTTGATAGCACTGAGCCGAAAACAATAGCATTTGAGTTGTCCGTTGAAAACGTGAGCAACTCCCATAAGTCACAAGACCGTCGGACGATACTCTAGGTCATTCAGTTTCGCCCCCCCCTCCCTCCAAAGAATCAGAGTCTATCAACAGCCTTCTATAAAATGGTCCGATCTGTCATAATTTGTCCAAGAAGTGAGCATACACGGAAATAGGTAGAAGGGCCTCGAGTATCAGGCGTAATCACAACAAGGTAGATCACAGTCTAGCCAAAGGTCCATATGCATTGGCAATCGCTAGACTTGCCGAACTAATATCGGAGATAGATATACAGCCTGTAAGCTGCATACATCGCTTGAAGTCGTCGAACAGGATCCTAAGCATCAGCTCGACTCCCTGTTGACCGTCATACTACAAAAGAGGTCAGTACACTCGCCTCTATCGGGATCCTTAACGTAACAAGAAGCACTTACCGCAAGTCCCCACAGCGCAGGACGACCAACCCAGCAGCATTCAGCGCCAAGAGCCAAGGCTTTGAAAATGTCCACCCCGGATCGAATCCCACCATCAATATGAATCTTGATCCGCCCCCGCGCCGCCTTAGCACAGGCAGGAAGCGCATCGATTGTGGCCGGTGTCTCATCCAGCTGCCGACCACCATGATTGCTGATGATAATACCATCGCAGCCATATTCAATAGCGGTCTCGACATCTTCCGGGGTGAGAACGCCTTTAATCCAAATCTCCATCTTCGTCACTCTGCGTAACCACGGTATCTCTGTGGCCCATGAATGGGAATCCGAGTTTGTCGAGCTAAACCCATCATCGTGAGATTGTTGTTGAATCTCGGTAGATGATCTCTCATACATCGGATACCCCAAGCCAACTGGAGGCATGAATCCATTTCGCCATTCATTCCAGCGCACCCCAAGTACGGGACTATCTGCAGTCAGGAATATAGCCTTGCACCCCGCAGCCTCAGCCCGACGGACGATTCGCTCTTGTTTAGCTTTGTCGTTCATCGCGTAAAGCTGCATCACATGATGGATTGGTCCCACTTCTTTTCCAGCGACGGTGATCTCTTCAACCGAGTGGTTGGCATAGGAGGAGACACCCATGTTGACGCCCATTTTGGCACAAGCTCGGCTTGTGGCCAGCTCGCCATCTGGATGAGCCATAGCCTGCATTCCGGCAGGTGAGACACAGAGCGGAAATTTAATGTCTCGGTCAAAGAGGGGAATTCCAGTATCGACAAGTGAGACATCCCTCAGAACTCTTGGCAAGAGACGATACTTTCTATACGCTGCATAATTGTCGTGAAGTGTGACTTGGTTCGTTGCGCCGGAGTTGAAGAAGTCTATTTCTAGGCGTTAAAGATAGATATCGGCAAAATTAGGGAGATTCAATATATACCTCTTGCGGAGACGGATAGTGAGTTGGAAGCCGCCTCCTCAAGGTCAGCTATTGACAATATTTTATTTGCCATTGCAAAGGAGAAAAAACAAATATTGAGAGAAATGGAGAAATGTATGTTGTATGTTGTAATGTGCAGTCGATGTGAGGGGAGGGGTAAATGTGGGGAGCTTTTCCTATCAGACACATCTATCTACATATAGACCCTCTAGAAATAGACAGCTCATCGTTTGGCACAGATTCTATCATTTTAGTAGCCATCATCATGTATGAATCGCGAGCATATTGGCATAGGAATTAGTACATTGTGTCCACCCAGAACATGCGTGTCCCGCTGTATGAAGTGTCCCATACCATGACAGATCTATTGGACGTGAAGCCCCGAGACTCCATTGTACTATAATTCAGTATATGTAGGACCTTGAAAGAACATTGCATTAGAGCATCTTGTCAAAGCCCTGACCACCTGGAATATCTACTGGAGGGCGTTTGGGGAGAGGGGAGCGAGGGATGATGGGTAAAGGTATTTCGGCCTGACTCAAGGCTGTTATAGAGAGCATATAACCGAATATTATAGGCACTCTTGGGCACCGCGATCGAGTTTGATCCTTGAGGTTCAAGCATAGGAACCCAACATACCCATGCCACGTTGGAGAATCTCACTTGACAAAAGCTCAGTGTAGGGCCTTTCTAGCAATTTTAACATATTATACCCGCAGAAATTGATTGAAATAACGAAATTAAACATACATAAAATTGGAGAAGACTGATGTGAAGGGACAAAGGGATCCTGAGATGTCAGAGGCATTCATTGGGCTCCGTGTTTCATGAGACCGTTTCGATCGTTCAGTGGATAGATTATCCCTCTTTATGCACTATAAATTATCATGGCTTAACGGTGTTGATATTCCAGTTACAATTATCCAAGGATAGTAATGTGTGGCTCAGTCGCAATTGCCATTTCACTATGTATATGTTCAGGGGTTCATGACCAAAATTATTGCTGCCACTCGAGCATGCTTCCCCTTCAAGCTAAGTTTGATATAAAGGCTACTTGCTCACCACATCCTCTTTAGATTTGGGCACTGTGTGGGGGTTTGATGCTACAATCCTCTACATCACATTTTCACATCGGATATCTGGGAAATCCCTGTATATGATAGGCTACTCCTTCTTGATGCCAAGTTATACCAAGACTTCCCCAGATTTTTATGCCCTCCTCTACTGCTTGGCATCAAGCGCAAAGCTGAGGGGTAACCTTGGTAGTTCCCGGGATTCCTCGATTGCCCAACTTGATCCGAGGTCTGTTGCAAGGTTTTCACTATTATGTTGGATAAGCTCGGTTAATATTTTTTTAAAATATGCTCTTAAGGTACCGCCTGTATATGTATTCACAATCCACATCACCCTTTTATTCTTTGAATTCGTTGAAGCACCAAAAAACCCATCAATTCACGAGAATGGCATTAATCTCGGCTAGCCCCCATGAAGTTGAATCTACGAAGAAAGAGGACTTGGAATTCATCCACCTTGAGGAACAAGAGCTGGCACATCGCAGTCCTGGCAATGAGTCCCCTGCATATGGCATTGACGAGGCACATCAAAAAAGGGTCATGTGTGTTCTCTCTACATTATAACGTGGTCAGCAAGCCAACTCTAATGCTTGGACTAGTCGACGCGTGGATCTCCGCCTCCTTCCAATTCTTGGAATCATGTATTCTATATCCCTTATTGATAGGACCAACCTTGGTCTTGCATTTGTAGCAGGGATGGAACAGGAACTTGGACTTGATATTGGCAATAGGTATACGATCGTTGTTATGGTATTTTTCGTGGCATATATGTAAGCTCTTTGATATTACCTGGAGATTTCGAGGTACACTAATTGTCTAACTTTGCATCTCATTTAGTATATTCGAGATACCCAGCGTACGTCCGCGCTCCTCGGTCAGGAGTCATCACTGACAGATGGAACGCAGAACCTGATCCTTCCCCGAGCCGGTGCAGCAAACTGGCTGGCATTTCTTGGATTTAGCTTTGGGGTGATCTTGATCGGCATGGGTTTCACCAGAAGTTGGACCACAATGGTAGCTTGCCGAGTCCTGTTAGGTAAAGTGATGTCCTCCTTTATTGTTCTACTTTAGTGACCCGGTGCCTTTTTTAGGTGTGATGGAAGCTGGATTTCTTCCAGGTATGTCAAAATGGACTGTTTTTTAAGGTAGGCATTACTAACTATACAGGTTGCACCTATCTAATTACATGTTGGTATACGCGATTTGAGGTGGGCAAGAGACTGGCCACTTTCTGGCTGGTTTCTGTTGTGCTGAATGCCTTCGCGGCAATCTTTGCCTATGCCTTGACCCTCCTAGACGGGAGCTACGGTCTGAGCGGATGGCGCTGTAGGTTATTTATCACCATGCTGTAAGAATAGAAACAGCTGACATCGATTACACTCTAGGGATCTTTATCGTTGAAGGTGCCATTACCAGTAGCATCTGTTTAATTGGTTGGTTCATCATCATCGATTTTCCGACTCAAGCAGATTCGTTTCTCAAGCCAGAGGAAAAAGAATTTATCATTGCTCGCATCAATAACGACAGTGGAGATGCGGAAGAGGATCCAATTACTATGGAACGGATTCTTCATCATCTTAAGGACTGGAAGCTGTACGTCTGGGCGTTCAATCTCATGGCCTCCACCCTGCCCGGATATGCGTACAGCTACTTCAAGACGGTCATTCTCATGGGCATGGGCTTCAGCAACACGCAGAGTCAGCTTCTCAGTGCCCCACCTTACATCATTGCTGCCTTCTTTACATATTTAGGTGGCTGGCTCACCGATAAATACCAAATCCGCGGGCCGGTGATTGCTGTCCACCAACTACTGACAGCAGTGGGAATGTTAATCACAGCCTATGGCGGTGCAAGTGGGGCAAGGTACTTTGGGATATTCATGGGTGAGCTCTCAATATTTTCCGGAGGAATTGTTATACGTCTAACTCTATACTCTAGGTGTGGGATTCCTACAGTTTTGTATCCCGGGTGTGCTGACATTCCAAGCGAACAACATTACTTCCCACTCAAAGCGTGGAGTTGCATCAGCAACCTGTCTGATTGGCGGAGGACTTGGGGGCATCATTGCAAGTGTCACGTTCAAATCTGATGAAAGTCCACATTATACTACGGGTATTTGGGTGACATTCGGTATTACAATGGTTAGCATATGCTTAACCCTAATGATGGACTTCCACTTTTGGAAAACAAACAAAAAGGCACGGGAGACAAATGGTCAGATTGAGGGTATGTCGGGATGGTATTATACTCTTTGAGCGTGACATGTTGATATTTGAGAAATTGTGGAATCGATAACTAGGTGGCTTGTGTTAGATAGCCGCGCGATAGTTAATGGAGTTTCAACTCTATGTGATGATTTTTATGTTTCGAATTGCAAGCAGATACGCAATACTCTATATTCCTCCCTCGCATGGCCAGAATACAAGGAGCACATGAAAAGGACTAGCTCTGCCAAGATAGCCTTAGTCCTACTGTTTCCCTTGACCTATATATCCTTCCATCGATGCCCCATGAGCCCCGCGACCTCAACTGCAAGTGATCGACTCGAACCAAGGCTGACAAAATGCAATGCGGCATCGATGCCATTGATAGCGCCTGTCGTGATGATTCTGACTCCGAACTGGTTCCGACCAGCATCCAAATAGGAAACCAGGTCCGAGGGATCTTTGGGAACGACTCTAGTCCCTTTCGCACCGGGAGTTCGATCCAGATAATGTTGAGTTGCATCTCGTAGCCCGGGGACAGCAAGACGGTGTGTGGTTGCAGTGAGGCCAACAAGTACACCCCCAAAGGCTAAGAAGTAGGCTCCAATGCAAACTGCCAAGATAGTACGTTGCCGCACGCTATCTTGATCTGTGTTTGATGCAAAACAGGCGATAAAATTGACAAGCTCCGATAGCTGCCCCTGTTCGGGTTCCACGTGCGGTAGAATTTAATTTGGTCGCGAGCCAGGGACTATCAATATCTCATAATCTGACAGATGAAGTTTGGCTTCAGCAAGTGATATGTCTCTCTTAACAGTGGCGCTCTCTTGAGATGTTGTGAGTTCATTCCTGGCAGTATAGCTCACGGAGAAGTCTGAGTTGTAGAGTACTGAAACTGAACCGCTCACATCGAGAACGTTGAACCCGGGGAAGATAACCACTAACTAACTAGTGCTCATTTCTGTGTGTGGCTCATTGTAGATCTAGAAGACTCGGGGAGAATATAAAACTCGGTTCTCTACGTCCGTTTCTGAGATTATTCAGTGACGTCACCGATAGTTGTCTCACCTAAACCATTCATCGCCACAACATGCTCAATCATTGTAAAGAGAAATGGAATGGTCGATACTCGAATGTGTGCAGCTGATTGCCCTGCCCGGGCTGAAGCTGTGCTGACAAATTAACTATGGAAGGATTACTAATCTTGTGGGTCTGCGGAGTAGGTGGCCAGGGTTAACTTCGGATTTAATGCATACAGTGATGCCTTAATGCCTTAATTTGGTATGGCAGAAGTAGGTAACTAACTAGTTAGTTAGTTATGGGTCTCTTGAAGAATTTCAATCTACAACTTGTATGTACGGAGTAGCTTTCCTGGAGGAAACTATGCCGCCACCAGTGTATCTTACTCATAGAAAAGAAAAGCCAATTATTCTACACTCCGTATCTCTTAGCCTAGGACTAGTAATGAAAAGAAAATAAAAACTAGTTATAGGATATTTACTTTTAATGGATTACCTTTAGGAGGATGGAATATGTGTTCCGGTCCTCACAATTCTGCAGGACCATAGTCTGAAGACAGTCCCATCAAAACGGCCACAAAAAACGGCATGGTTCTCCATGTTCCATTATTTTGTTTTTTTTCCTCCTCTTACATTGGACAGAAAAATTTCCCGGACGTTTCCAATATTCCTATCTAACTAATTTGACGAGTACTATACTGGACTCGGTATATCAGCCGGAGCTATTCCCGAACTACTTACGCTCGGACGATAAAAAGCCCAGAAACAGGACCTGCTGTCAAATGCTGATCGACAACGTTTAAATTGCTCGAGTTCCTTTCAACACCCCTGAATACGTAGTTTGACTGTTGGCGTTGACAGGTTCACCGTTAACTTTCGCACTAGCCATAGAGTTCCTACTAGTTAATGTCTCCATACTCCGTAGGTAGGTATATGTTTATATATGTTGTATGGGCAGATGAAAGCTAATATTAGATACTCCTTCGGAGTGAATTTATTTTATGTGTGGCGTTTGGTTTTGACGATCCTAAACCCTATCTATTTACATGTCTTCTGTTCTGTCTTAGTCCGGGAATTATATTGCAATGTTTTAGATGAGAAGGATCTGTTATATATTTACATATACGATGTAGTATATGTAAGGCATTCGAGGTTTTAAGCATAGTGAAAAGGCTTAGGGTTTCAGTATGAAGATTTGCCAGAGCTTCATGATACCAGTGAAGCACCATTATGCATACAACATAATATAGTAGTAGGATGACAGGAAATGAGCACATATGAAAGTCGGTGTCTCGGGTATGCCTTCCGACTGTCAGAGAAAAGAAAAGACAACCCACACGTGGGAAATTCCTCTGAAGTTGCGTGTGGAGGCAGAACCCAATCTTAGGGTTTAAGGATGTGCTCTTTTACATCAGTAAGCGGCTGGTAAACAAC
>LACB01000226.1:0-42711 GCA_030142185.1 Penicillium thymicola
CCTGAAGATTATGGAGGGACTGCCCCGCGGTCACGGGGGGGGGGTTGGGGGGAGGGGGGAAGGAGTAGGTTGGAACAAGTGCAGATAAGATGTGCTGAGTTTACGCTGCCCTGCAGATGCAGCTCAAAGCAGACTTGAACATTTCCCAGATTCTAGAGGGGGGGTGTATGGAATTCTCCTAATAGGGACTAGTGGGAATGGTGCAGTACCTTACAGCATAATATTTCAGTGGAATATGAAAATAGTCTCTTTGTAGAAATAAAAGAGCCAATATCAGCCTGTTATGGGAACGTCCCTTATCGAAAATTTCGGTTGTGTAGTGTAATGGTCATCACTCTGGTTTCTGATACCAGCAATCCCGGTTCGATCCCGGGCACGACCTTTCCTTTTTTCTTTTTTGCTTTTGTATTTTTTTTGGGACTCTTTTAACTGACTTCATATGACCTCGAAATTTGTTTATTTATTATATTTGCTTTTTTACTGCTTTTTTTTTTATATTAGATAGTCACTCAGAACCAAGATATATTTGAATAAATTATGTATTGTGAATCAGACCGATGTATATGCAGTTGAACTAACTCCCTTCATGGAACTCATTGCTCAAGAAACCACTATAAACAAAGAATAAAATAACCGAAATAAATAACCGAAACTCCCCATGCATCAAATCCGACAACCTTCTAATCCGTTGATTATAAATGTACAGGGTATGTATTGATTCGTGAGGGGGCGATAACGTGGATGTGGAAGGAGGATGTGATCTGGATATTGATCTGATATCAAGAAATCATGCACTTCCGTCCAACTGCCTCACATATTTCGCCTCGCTAAAGGAACCTTGTGCCAAGCCTAAGCCTTGGGCTTCTGCGCAATGATACTATAACTCGTCGTAGCCAAGCGCATGCGATCCATTTTAACAAAAGCCTGACCATCTAAACAAAGACGGTTAATCAAGGTCTTGAAGTGTCGTGGCAGCACGTGCACCTTGACCAGTGCCAGGATTGCTTGGCGCAGGGTGCGGAAGTATACATCGACGGTATCGATAAGCGGGGCCTGGAGACCATCGATACTAGCGTTCTCCGACCGCACAACCTCAAACCCAGCTTCCTTTAACGCCACCTCAAGACTTTCCTGCGTGGGTGTACCGACAGCACCAATGAGAGGCTTGACACGACGCATGAGCTCCGCGTGTTCCGGATTACTAGCGTCGTAAGCCGGCAAGCTAATCCAGTCCAACAGGGAGATCTTCGAGCCCGGCTTGACGACACGGAAGATCTCGCGGAACAAGGCGGGTAGATCCTTGCACAGACTCATTGCTTGAATCTGGTAGAATGCATCGAAGCTCTCGTCGGCGAAGGGCAGGGGGAGGTCGTTGAAATCTTGCGTGACGAAGTTATTCTGGAGTCCGCGCTCCTTGTTAAAGGTCGTCGCCTGCTCGACCTGGTTCGGGTCGATGTTGAGACCCGTTACCTGGGCGCCGGTGTGTTGCGCCATGTGGGCTGCGACGCGCCCGCGGCCACAACCCAGATCCAGCACCTTCTTTCCCGCCCCCAACCCGATATCTTGTGCAATTGAGCGCTCGTACAGGATCTGGTTCTCCAGGACGTTGGACTTGGGGTTCATCCAGGGTGGGATGTACATTTTTTCGACATCGCCCAGTGCGCAAAGGTGATTCAGGACTCCGTAATAGGATTTCAAGCAATCGCCGACTTTCTCTTGGTAGTTGGCGCCCAGAGACTCGGTCATTTGTTTTTCATCGGACCAGTCTAGGTTATAGATGACGTATGACGCCATGAAATCGTCAACTTGTTTCGGGGTCAGATGCGCGAGGTGTCGGAATGCCGTCCAGAAACTCTTCCACCGCTTCGGGGATGCAGAATTGTCGAGGTTCTTCCCATGATGACCGAGTGTTGTCACCAGCGCATTCTGCTTCTCCTGCGCGATCTCGTCGAGCGAGCTATCACTTTCCGAGCCTCGTCCGCTGCGTCCGGGATGGTGTGGTGTCTCCGATAGTGTTTGCGCCATGGTGGATGGGCTTTGCACAAGCTATTAACAATATAAAAAGAAGGGTATATACTAGGTAATATACTAGGTATCGTTGCCCAGGAGGAGGGGAGGAGGTGTAGTAACCAGCGGCCCCAGCCCTGCAGGGGATATGGTGCGATTTATAAGCACGGTCAATCCCTTCCTCCAGGATCAATACGAAAAACCATTTGCCAGGACAGATGTATGGTCCGTAGCCACATAGTGGGTTTCGTCACCAGACGTGGAAGCTCTGACCGGTTATTACGGCAATAATGGGTTGATCGGTTTGAGACGGCAGAGACCCGGAGAATTTTTTCCATTCGGATAACCAAGAACCATACTTCCCAATTGCTTCACTTTTTGCCATCCTTGTCTAAGGCGTTTCGCTCTCTCTCCAAATTCCGAGATCCAGCTATGGCGGAGGAAATACGAGGCCGTTGTGCTCCGTATGTGACTACGACATGTCCAGGCGCGGATGACGCGGATGACGCGGATTCCTTAAAGGAAATTAGCACCGTCATGGAGCGGCGATCTAGGCCCACTTCTATAGTTTGAATACAGAGTACTGTACTTCGTATTCTACATAGGTATATCTTGGTTACATGATAATCGGTTAGTCAACATCACTGTACATGCCGATCCCCCAACGTGGGATGTCTAATATGAAATATAAAATATATAGAGGTACAGCCCTAACCAAAGACTAAACTATATATTTGAACTCCCGTTTAGCCGTTGAAACACCCGTGGCTCCCGGAACTTTCTCCCGTGTTACACAACGTTCGAAGTGTTCCAGGACTTCCAAGGTTCTGAAAACGAATATTCAACGATATTCCACCTTCGAGAAGCTTTTTGTTTTTCTTTGCTTTGATTACCAATCGAAAGCCAAAATATAGGAAATAAGCCCTAAACTGACTGTGGATGTGATTGAACGAAGTATGAGGGACTTGATATTGGAGACCCACATAGATCGTCCGGGCGAAAACTCAAGAGCTCCCGAGCGCCGAGTCCGAGAGACCCTGTTCTCGTATTCCCGTATTTCCGCCGGTCACGTGGAGGTCCAAATGGAGTATTATACTCCTATAAACAAACACTTGGCACTGCTTCTATCTCCGGCTCCGCCGGAATATAGTAGGGGTATCTTTATGTAGGATTGAGGGAGCATAAGGGTAAGCACATTAGAATGTGCACTTGTGCAAGTCTATGGTGTGAGTCATAATGAATATCATCTATAGGAATTATTCTCACGTCATAGTTCAAGCCATGCATTAGTGGATAACAAAGTACTGTTGTAACTATGTATGTAGTTACCAGCAGATACAAGTACCAAGTTGGGGAAAAGGCTGAATTAACTAAAACACTTTTTCAAAAAAGAAAAAAGGGAGTTGAAAGATACATATGTAGATCAAACAAGCATTTCAGGTTTCCGAAGAAGACTTGGGGAAATAGCATTTTTACTAGTACGTAGGTACTCGAATTTCCTGTTGGTCCGAGCTGCCTTTTTCGGCCAAAGCGGTGATTAGCCCACATCTACTACGCGCACGGTGCCTGGGGTTGGACTTTAGCTTACTCCAACAGTATATATAACGTATAGTACGGAGTATGATTGATGCAGAAGAAAAATAAACGGGTGCCAGTGACGAGAGGGGTCTTTACCACCCCACTCCTTCCCGTGGTTACTTGTGACTTGTTACATTTGATCGGCTATCCACTCAATACACTCTCGCCATTCACAGAGTCAGTACTCTTATAATCTAGCTACAATGTTGTACGTCAGCTACAGTCACGCGGGCTGGGGTACGGAGTATAGTTTGACGTCTTACCGCAAGAAAGATCACCATAGTCCCCAACTGCTTTGGGGAAACAGTGTAGTAAAATATATTGTTGATATTGATTGATATATACAACAGATATACCAAGTCTGTCACTCAACACCCCCTTCAAAATCTGTTCCTTCTTTTCGCTCCTCTTAAACAATCATACGCTCTTTGAGATCAAATATCAAGGTAAATACAAAGGTAAATACAATTAATTTTTACCTTGTGTTGTATCCGGTGCAAAAGACTTGGTTCATTCTTGATATCCGGAGGTGGTTGGGGAAAGGAAAGGCTATGGCGGGGTAATTCTTTTACGATTCTAACCATGCTTAGGAGAGACCAATGCTCGTAAGGCGAGACGGTTCGTAGACCTTGGCTATATACGATCTAACTGGTTAATTCTTGAATCTGTTTCTTTGTGGGTCGCTTTAGGCCCCGCTCTAGATGAGTCGAGCGGTCTGGGCGTTCACCTGAGATAAAGTCTCTCAGGCTTTTCCGTTCGATACCTACGTATATATGTACATATTGGAGAGGGGAAGGCTCAAGGCTGTATGATCGATGGAATACGGGTTGATTCAGCACCCCGCAATTCAGCTTCATACCCAGCCTTACATACAAAAGAACCCGGGCGATCAGCCCAAGAAAAGTGAAATGAGAGAGGTGTAGGAATGTAGGAGAATGTATTCTCAATATTTGTATCCTTTGCCCAAGTGTACATCAACGATTACATAACAAACTGTCTCGGAAAAGAGTGACGACCTTCCCCACTATAATATGCATGTTCTGAGTATGTTAAAATTGACTATGTTGTATACAGCTATATATTTAAGGAAATGAGTTGGTCGTCGGCCTACAAAAGCAAACGGTTAATTGATGTTACTATAATATCCAGTGATTGTTTAGAGGTCGCTACATAGTTTAAACCTACCTACAGGGCCCCAAACACCAGAACATTGCTTACTAGCAGAAATGGCTCCTACACATGATAATTTTTATGAGGACCTGACAACAACAGCTCATGTTGTATACGAGAGACTCAACCCTGGAGGGCTTACTGCACATAACTATTCCTAATAAGGAACCTTGGCAACGTGGAATATCAGCCCCCACTATTGCGGGGGATTATAAGACTGAATTCACGAGATATCATTTATATGCACAACATATGTGTGCAACTCCCTCTTTTTCCATTTCCCAGAATTGTATTGCTCGCTCACTATGGTCGTGACTGCAAGGGAGCCTTCTGATAGCAGTCTGCCGTCCCTCTGGCATAGCGCCTGTGTGGATTATGGCAGGGAAACCGGAGTTTCGTTGACGGAGAAGCGTTTCCCCAAAGTACAGGGGCCTGAGGACCTGTCTCGCCAGCTAGAATCTGAAAAGGACCAATTTGAGGATTTTCGAATAAAAAAACGGCCCCTTTTACATGCAATGCAGATGGTTATGGCGCCCTTTGAAAGCTGGGGTGATCTGATCGCTGGTGCTGTCGCTGCAGCTTTCCCTCCAGCATCATCGATCATGGGCGCGATGCTCCTTCTGGTCCGGGCGGCGCGCAGAGTTTGTGACGCATTCGACGGCATCCTCGACCTATTTCATAAGCTGGGAAACTTCGCTCTGCGTCTGGACTCATACAAGGGGGTCACCCTCAGTGAGGGGATGAAAACAATCATCGTGAAGGTGCTGGTTAATTCCCTGAGAGTTTGCGCAGCGTCACAAAAGCTCTTGAGCCAAGGTTCGCTCAAGGCGAGACTTTCAAAGTGGGCAAAGAATATATTGGTTGAAGATACGTCAATTAGCTCACTGCTAGGTGAGCTAGAGGAGCTGACAAGCCAGGAGCATATGATGGTTTCAGCGCATGGGCTGAATCTCACCCACCAAGCTCTGAGAAATACTGAGGAATTGCTCAATAGAGATGATGATATAAAGGACCGTGAGAGACTGGAAAGGGTCAAAGCAGCATTAGACCCAGTTTCTGCATCTGGCCAGGTCTTCTCGTCCATCACCCAGAATCGCATACCGGGATCCGGCAGCTGGGTTGAAGATAGGCTTCGGTCCTGGTGGCAAGGATCTCAACCGCTCCTCTGGCTCCATGGCGGCCCTGGAGTTGGCAAATCTCATCTGGCATCCAAAATCATAACCGAACTTTCAAACGAGTCATCCGCGACCCCGGCACCCGTGGTTGCCTCTTTCTTTTACAAGAATAACGATGTCGATTTACGATCCCTCAACAAAGCCCTGCGGACCATAGCATGGCAGCTGGCCACGCAACAATCCAGCTTTGCGGTGCATGTCGAGGAGTTCTGCATGAAAGAAGACCCGGGGAACAACTACGTCCTTTGGGAGAAACTCTTCCTAAACTACTTTACCGACGTTCCATCAACCACTACAGCATGTTTGGTGATTGACGGTATCGATGAGGCTGAAACAGAAGAACAAGAAGTCTTTTTCAGTCTGCTGGAGAAAGGCTTCTTAGCGAAAGACGATATCACCCGAACCTTCCCTTTACGAATTGTGCTTATTAGTAGGGACTCGGTGCGCTCCATGCTCGACGAGCATTCATTGAACCGGATCCCGGAGATTGAAGTCGGTAATCACGAGAATAAGGATGACCTCCACGAATACGTTTCGCAGAAACTACAGAGGACCAAATTATTTCGTGGGCACCCTGATTTACTCGAAGAAATTATCACCGAAATCAGCCAGGAAGCCGAGGGTATGTGGGAATGGGCCAATCTCGTCATCAAATCTGTTCTGCGCTGTCGAACTAAAGAGCAGATCCGAAAAGTCGTCAGGACAATGCCCCGAGGGATCAGCGCGATGCTTCGTGAAGAACTGCAGCGTCTGAGTAGAGAACTGTCCGAGTGGGAAGAATTTTCTGATTATGAGACATCAGAGCGAGAAGAGCCTGCATCACAGATTGCGCAGTTGAACATCTTGCTCTCCTTTGTGGCTTTGGCTCAAAAGCCACTGACCGTGCAGCAGCTTGAGATTCTTCTCGAGCTCACCCTGAAGGAGGAGTTCATGAATCTTCAAGATGATATCAGTACGATTTACTCCTCTTTGTTTTATATCAGAGCCGACGATGATGAAGGCGACCCTGACGAAGACGGTGGCGTTGTAACACTTCGGCATAGCTCCTTTTATGAATTCTTCCGGACGTCTTCAGAGTCCGGACTAATCCATGTCAACGTCGATCAAGCGGAAGTGAACTTCCTATATGTTTTTCTCTATGCCATCAACGAATGGTACACGCCTTGTTCCGAGAAATTCATGGGAGTCCTCTGGGGATATGCTAGGAATTTCCTGCCATCACATCTCACCCGTGCGAATCCCGAAAAGGCGGGGAATCTACGAGGAGATATTTCCACCTTGTTTGCGAATTTGTTCAGCTTCAGCAATAGAAACGACAAGGAGTGGTTTCTTGATGAACTGGTTGTTAGGGGGATTACCGCATATTCACCCTACCTAACGTGCGAGCCATCAGAGCTCGGTTCATACTGGCTGGATGCTCAAGATCAAGGTACTGCAAATGAGAGGGCCGATGTTGTACTCCGTTGGCTTCTTCCAGATCAAAAACAGAGCTTTGTGGATCACGCCCGAGAATCAGCGGTGGCAAGTGATGCATGTCCCTTCACAGTTCTCCTGTCACACCTAGTAACGCGCTGGAGCAAACTCTGGCTAGAACCAGAGGAAATAAAGCATAATGATGGATTACCTGACATCGCCCCTGCCATTTTGACAGTATATGATGCGATGAAAAGAGGAATGAAGGACTCTGGTGTGGACGGTCTAATATCAAAGGTATCAGACGTAATGTGGGATCACAGAGAGCCGTCTAGCGTCTATATTCCTGCCCAGTCACAAAATCTTCAGCAGACACCTATGTGGCATGCGCGAGTCGCCCAGTCGCTCATGAAACATTGCTACGCGCAAGCTCTTGAGCATTTTCAAATTTCACTTGACGGAAACCATAGCACCCCGACATTCAGTGACCAGTCCTTGTTCGTCATCCATAGAGACATGGCTCGTGCATGTACCGAGGTTGCGATGCACGAAGAGGCATTGAAGCATCTTGAATTATCAGAGTCCCTTTGGAGCACCTTCGCGGGTAATAGGGATGCCGGCGACTATGATGCTGTCAATCGCTTGCTAAACAAGGCGCAAATAAAACATCATGCCAAATTGACAGATGATGCAATTGCAACCACAGAAGAAGCTTGGAATCTGTTGCTGGAAAATAGAAGCGAGAACCGCGACAATGAATTTTTGCCCTTCTTCCAGATCTTCCTGGAACTGAATCAACCGCACCGTTTGCGGTCCGTGTTTGACCTTGCTTTCACTCATTTCGAGGAGACAGCCGGCAGTAGAAGCACGTCTATGGATTTTGAGCGCTTCATCCTCGACTGCTGCGTTATGCGACACTTCATGATGTATAGGGTCATTCACTATGCCCTAACCCGCTCCGATCAAAATTATCTTGATGTTATCGCCGGAGTCCTAAAGAAAGTCGATACTGAATCTGGATACCCCGTGGAAATAAAATACCTCCTCGCGACAGTTTTATTTGAAAAGGGGCAAAGAGATGCAGCGGTACAGGGTTGGTATGAGGTTGTCGCTCTCTCAGTCTCCTCCGAAAGCTGGGACAAGGGTCCTCGCATGCGGGCAACGAGCAAACTAGTTGCCTTGTGTCTGGACGATGCTGATATCGTTTTCTTTGAACGGCCTCCATTGATTCTGAAGGAAGACAGTGAACTCGACGACATTTGTCTGGTCCTGTCGAGTTGGCTCCGGGACCGTGGGGATACCGCAAACGCTAGAGATGCTCTCCGGTGGTGTGTCAAAGAGTGTATCTCGTTGCTATCAGACGATGATCCTTCAAATGACATAGATGCCTATATGAGACTTTTCAGGGTATTCCTTGCCGTTACAGATAGCGATGAAGATCTTGGGGCAGCCTTATACTTGATCAAGCAAGAACCAGAGCCACGAACGAGCATGGCTCGTAACAGGACAGGTGCTACCAATTTATCAGACGATGATGCGCAGCTTGAAGTCTCCGACGCACTCCAAAATGTACAATTGACCGATGGCGAGGATGAATATCTGGATGCTGGCATTGATGATGATGATGATATAGACGATGCCTTATATCCTGACATTGTATATGACCGTTGCACCGACTGTTCGGGCTGCAAGCGGGAAATTGGGACCATGCAGCACTGGTATTTCTGCCGCTCCTGCGCGTTCTCGACAGTTTGTCGACGATGTTACCGCCAGTGTGAGTCGGGGGATCTATCCAAAATCCCGGGTATCTGTGACCCTGAGCACGAATTCTTTTATACCGGCCCGCTTCTTCGGCCTTCTGAACGCGTGCCTAAAGGCATGGTGCCTTTGATTTCTTCTTATGGCGAGAAACAGATTATTTGGATAGAAGAATGGAAGGACAGACTTGCAGAGGAATGGGAGACCGCGGATTTTGCGTTTGCGGGTGGGCTGTCAGCTTGGTGCATGCGTGTTCTTCCAGAACCGCAGAGGACTCAGTGGGCTATATTGTTCCAGACATGAACTGGTGATTCGATATCAGGTATGATAGTAATCCGAGGAAGCCCGTACAAGACATCGTCTCTTCCGTTGGCTATGTTGAGATCCAATGTTGCGGTCAGATTCGTAACGTGCTTTATCCCGTGCACTAGTCAACCTCTTCAAGCCGTGGATTGGTTGTGCATCCGTACGTTCACGGTTGGTACTTTCTTAGAAACAGCTATCTAGCAGCATGATCTGTCAATTGGACATGAATCAGTGGTGAGCCAGCAGCAACCTATATATAGCTGAGGTTCAATATTGATGAGATACTAGGCGAAGGGGGTAGGCAATATGACTGTATTGTAGCTGACTGCTAACTCCTAAGGGAAAAAGAAGAAGAAGGGGGAGAGGAAGCGATTTGCAGCTGCCAGTCCTGTCAAACAGGGTCAGGTAATCCCAACAACTAGATTTATTTTGAAGCACATATCAATCCTCATAAGATTCAAGTTGTAGACGTCGTTTTCGGAACGAGATGGCAATTTCATTTTACATCATAAAAGCTGCATTGCTCATAACAAGCAGGAAAATATTGCAGTGTCCAGCCTAAACAAAATCTTGCACCGAACTAGGAGACTTCCATCATAGTCTGGCCGCATGCATCACCGATCCAATATCGCGTCAGCAATTGAACAACATCAGTGTTCTTTCGCGTGAAATCGTACAACCTAGAAGCGCGTATATTGAGTATCTCTCTATCAACGTCAGCCTCTAGGACACGGGCATGACGAGGACCCATGAGAGACAGGGCAAGAATCTACCAGAAGAATGTTAGTAGATCATTTGGAATCCACAATTCACCATGGGAAGTCTTACTGGGGCAACAATATGCGGGCGCAGCGTCTTGGTTCTCAGACGAGCAGCCATAATATCGGTGATAGTCATAATTTCTCCGCGAAGCAGTCTATCATCCCCGTTCACATCACTTTCCAGGATGACCTTGAAGTGTGGACAGTTCCCCGCTAGATAGTTGGTTACTGACACAGCATACCAGTTGAAATCGAAACACTCCAACACTCCAGCAGTTGACCAAACCGATAATCTCCGATTCTGTCGTTAACAGTCAGCAGACAAGACAAAGTAGCCGTGAGGGGTAACATACTCTCGATATGCGCCAGAGGGCGGGGGGTTATTGGGGTACTCCTTCGATGCATATTCCCAGCAATCATGAAAGTGGTGAGAGAGAAAGAGCTCCATAGAAGCGAGTATCCCACGTTATGTGATTTGAGTCAGGCTCATATTCCAGCAGCTTGTCCTCCTCCTTCGACGGGAGAGGCAGCTCTTCTTGATATGACTTGAAGAAGCATGGATGATGTTGGGTATCGTTTTCAAGGGACAAAGGAAGGTGGCGGATACCGGCTGCCTTCAGGTCGGAGGATTCGACATGGTAACTCGTGGTTTGCTTGATTAGGTTCTCAATACTAGCCAGCGTGTGGCGACGAGTAGCCCGCTTCAGTATGAGTGCCTCATCCATCTCAAGTTTGACAAAAATTGACGAAGATATCAACTTGCTTAGATTATAACCAAAAATGAAAGAGCAAGCAAATAATTAGCGATGTCGATAGCTGGGAGACAAGATGAAGGAGGGGGTCGGTTTATTTGTCTGGATGATGGCGGCAGGCATTCGGCCTGAGTCAGAAAGAACAACCAGTGACTATAACTATAGTCTGCGATGTGCAACCTTGACTTTTTAGAGTATCGTATCTCAATAATGTAGCTAGCGTTGGTATAATGTACATTAGGTCTTGATATAATCTAAGTATTATCGTGGTATTCTTTCTGTTCATCCACATATCCAAAGATACAAACAAGGTTCTCTTTGTAGACTCCATTCAATACCAAACACGGACCTACTTACTGTACTGCAGAACCCAGATGTACCAATTGTACGTTATATGTACATTTTGGGGGTTCTTCATCAAGCAAATCTCAAGCAGGAGACTGCACACGATGTTAATATCTGAATTCTCTTCTGAATAGCGAACTAGTGGGAGAGGAGACTTGGGCTTGATCAAATTCAAAAACACACGTAATAGTAGGATGTATATGATGACACCTACAGCGGCAGCCAGCTATTTGAAAACAGCACACAGTCAGCAGAGGAAAGGAAAATTGCATTCTAGTACAATCTCTATAGCTCTCTTCGGGTATACTACAAACACCCTCATACAATTCGCTCTAGATATTCACAATGGCTTCCACTGGGGCATTGGCCCTCACCGTCGTAGGCTCGCTATTAGGGGCAGGAACAAACTGGCTAGGCCCAGAGGTAAGATGTTAGTGGGATTCTTATAATAGTCGCTGAATGAGTGATTCTATTGGTTGATCTCGAAATCCATCAATGGCCGTGGATAGTGGTCATTTTCAAAGAATGCAACAAGTAGAGAGGGGGAGAGAAGAAGAGCGAGCAGGAGAGGTATCAGCTCAAGGCAAGAGCCTCAACGGCTTCACATCTCTTTACTTCACACCACGTCAAGTCTGACCTTATTACAAGACACGCTTACAAAAAAGAGCAAACACCCAAATTTATAAATCCATCTACTTCGTACAACTACTATCAAAGTCAAACCCAAACCTCAAAGCCCATCAACGTATCCAAAATCTCTAGATAAATTATAATATCCAAAAAAAGCCTACATAACACCTAAACCTCAACGCAATCCAAAATCTAAGCCCCCTCCCGCATCCCAACCAAAATACACCCAGCCCCCATCATGGCAGCCCCCAACCACCAAAGCCCACCAACAGCCTCCTGAAAAACAATCATCCCAAACACCGCCGTCGCCAAGAAATTCGACGCTGTATTGGTGATGGAGACTTTAACCGTCGACGGGCCGGCTGTTAGCGCGCGTGTGAAGAGCGCCCACATTATTATGTTGCAGAGGACGTTTAGGCCGAGGCAGGCCTGTGGGATATATATTGGTTAGTAACAGATTATATAACACATAACTAGTTATATGTGGTATACATGTATGTTGTAGTAAGTAGATGGGTAATGTTTGGACTCGGGCTTTCCAGATATAAAAAGAAAGATGTAAACATACACCTCGAGTAAGCATCTCGATCACGGGTGATGACTCCAGACCGAAGACGTGAGCGAGGGACTGTGCGAAGGCCGTTGTGTGGTCGTCCGTGGTTCTGTGGAACGTTCCAAAGATTAACTTGGTTCGGGGTTACACGGATCGTATAGCTTATTGCGTATATGCTTATAGCTTATAGAGTATTGCTTTTCTCCGATGCTGAGATATAGGGTGAATTATCCACGTACAATTTCGCGAAAACACCGTTCAATGCAGCGAAGGCGCCGCTCGTTATTGCGAGGATGATCCAGGGGGATGTGGAGGAGTGAGGGATTGGCGGAGGCGTTGAGGTTGACATGGCCGCGTTGGAGATATAACTGTATTTCTTGTGGTGTACCAGGCTTTTTTTCATAGGATTGCAGCTTAGATCCAGGTAGCGTAGGACTCAAGGGCTAGATGTTTTAGAGTGACGTTGAAGGAGTTCGCGTGCCAAGACTGATAATCGATAAGGATTCAGATAAGCTGATATGGATGATCGACGCGAAACATCAGACATCCACGGATCGGACCGTCGAACAACACTTGCTTTAATTTAGGGGTTAAGTATAACACCGGTGAAAATGCAACTAATCTATATATCCACCTCCTACGGCGACAACCTCTGAACCCGCCACTTAGCATCCTCCCCCTGCCCCTCAACACGCACATACCGGAACCGATCATGCAAGCGACTCCGACGTCCCTGCCAGAACTCCACAGACTCCGGCACAAGCCTAACACCACCCCAAAACGGCGGCAAGGGAATATCCTCAACACCGGCGAATCTCTCCTCCATCTCCTTAACCTTGGCCTCCAGCAACGCCCGCCCATCCTCAACGTCCGTCTGCTCAATATCCACCGGAATAACCCGATCCCCATCCCCATCCCCCTGCAAGCTCACCACACTCTTCCTCCTCTGATTCTCCTCCATCTGCGCAGGCTCCGCAGCCCACAAAACCCGACTCTGCCAACTCGCCCATCCCCCAATACGACTCCCCCGCTCACGCGTCCGCCAATACATCTCACTCTCCTCCCTCCTCAGCGGCTCAAGCAACCCCTCAATCCTCACCTGCCGCTCAACACTCGCCCAGCTAAACGTCAGCGCGCCCCATTTATTCCCACACCCGACCTCCGCCGTGATGGAAGGTTCTTCCGAATCCGGTTCCGGTTCCGGCATGGCATCTAGCGTATCACCACTCTCGCCTCCGAAGACCTGTCCGCCTTTGCCTTCCCGACTACCCCAGTTACTGTAGACGACCCAGCCGCGCTCGTCGAGTTCTTTGAGGTATACGACGCGCGCGCTGACGCGGCCGGAGGGGAGCGAGGCTGTTGATAGAGTGCATGTTTCTGGGGCGGAGGAGGCTGGGAGGCGGGGGTCGCGGAACCAGGTGTTGAATTGGTGTAGCGGGTTTGTGCCGTGGATTTGAGAGATTGTTAATGGGGGGTTTGTGCCGAATTGGTGGGCGCGCGCGGCGTTCGAGAGGACTTCGATTTCGGTTGTGGAGTTTGGGGTTGAAGTTGAGGTGCGGAGGGCATCTAGGGTGGTTGTTGGGGCGGGGATTGCTTGGGGTTGTGGTTCTGGGGTTGGTTCGTTGGAGTTTGGTGCAATGTCGCCTGGTGCGACTGGGGGTTTGGAGGATTAGCTCGAGGTTTGTATGTAAACTTTGTGTAGAGGGATTGACTTGGTATGTAGAGAAAACTTACAGATTAGCTTCTTCGGACGCCGATGGGCGTCTGGCTGGTGTTCGTTTTGATCCATTCCTGGGTTGAAATTGCTGGGTTGGTTGGTTGAGGAATATCGAAGTTGGCGGGGTTGGCGGGGAAAGGAGCGGAGGAATGAGTCAACGGTTGAACGGAAAGTGAAGAGTACCCGGATCAGCATCAAAATAGCGAGGGAACAGAATAAGTGTAATGCCTCAATTGCCAGGGATTAGCAGAAGTAAAGCTAAGTTCCAGGAAGTTGTTAGTTCTGCAATAGGAATTCTTATGAAGTGGATGTTTGGGTCTCACCGGAACCTTCCGAGACGTCATGCTATTTCTTCGGACAATACGGAGTACTAGTATGTTGTACGATGTAGGAGATATAATTTACCATAGGGCTGTTGACCATAGGTGTAATTGACATAGTTATGTTGTTTCACGGGTGTTGATCTGCGTAGCCGAAATTGCTATTTACTAGTTAGCTAATGCTATAGTTAGCTAATGCTATAGTTGAAGCCCGGAGGAAAAGCAGCTTCACTCGTTCAACAATTACCTATTATTTTCGACAGACTTGACCGGAACTCCACCATAAGTAGGGCTGATTTATATCAACAGTGTGGGAATGATCATCAGAATACCGAGTAGCTCATAGTCTCCGCAGCAATTCGAGGTGACGCTGTGTAACTGCGGGTTCAGAAAAGCAGGCACAATTGCATGAAACCCATTGCCATATTTGCCATAGAAGAATCTCCTAAGTCCCGGCGCCTTGAAGAATCCTTCTTGGGTCGTGTTGGCCTTTGCTCATTAGTCGAGGTAAATGCCTCGCTAATGTAGCTTTTCCTACTACTTACTACATAGTTCCCTCACAATAACTGAAACTCCTGCTACAGTACATGAAGCGCCCCCACCTAACTTATCAAAAGCTGAGGTCCTTACAACAGTTCTTCGGTCCCTTTTTACACCGCTCCACGCCAAGTTATATTTCTTATATCTTGTCATCTTTATAACTGGCTTGAAGCCCCAGACCTGCGTTGCCCTATAATCTCTTACTCTCTAATCGATTTATCCTCCGCAAGCAGTCTTCCATTCTAAAAGAATGTCGCTTCCCGAAGACTCGCAACGAGCCTCAGTGATCGCTTCTTGCGCAAACCCGTTGCCTGGCAATGTTGTTAGCCAATACGGCAAACGAATTATCAGAATCTCTGATCATCAAGTCGTTAAATGCGGCCCAGATGTGACAAGAGAAGAATTTGACAATCAAAGGATAGCGTATGAACTCGTGGACAGCCGTATAGTTCGTATCCCACGTGTGTATGATTTCTTTACCGACGAGCAAGACTATGGTTATATTATAATGGAATTTATAAAAGGAAAGGTCATCGATCCTTTGGATGATATTAGCGCCATACAGAGGGTTGCTAGCGTGCTTAGCCATTTCGCAACTTTACGGTATAACATCCCTGGGTCACTTTATGGGGGCGCTTGTCGTGGCCTTCTATTCCCTGAAATAGAAGACCTGGTTTTCGATAGTCTTGGCCGGATGGAGGAGTGGTTTAATAGCCGGCTTTTCGCACATAACCCGAACTTAGATTTACAGGGCTGTGATCTCGTGCTCTGTCATCTAGATATTGCACCTCGGAATATCATATGGCAGGAAGATGGCTCTCTGTGCCTTATTGATTGGGCATCTGCGGGCTTCTATCCAAGATTGTTCGAGTTCTGCATACAGTGGATATTTGATGGAAAAGATGGAAGCTTCAGTTCCCTTCTCTTGGAGTCCGTGGATCCTTTATCAGATCATGAAATGGCGCAGAAAGAGGCTATTCTGTGTGCGTGGGGGAACATCCAAAGGTATCCATTGTAAGTCTCAGGGAGCGGAGCTCTAGATATTCCTCGGTCAATGCTTACCTGCTTTTAGCCGAAACAAAACGTCAACATCACTCCAAAGATTATCGAGACATTCGACAGATTTTCTCCCCACACCCGCTCATCCTATGCCAGATTACCCGCCTGAGTGGTACGAAAAGGTTGGGTGTGTTGAATCTTCAAAGCTCAGTTGCGAAAGATAGGAACAAAGAACAGGTTGATGGGTGACCCTATGAAAAATAGTCATTACGCCTCTACAAGTAGTCTCTAAATACTCGACCCACCTGGAATTGGACCGCACAGGTTGAATGCAAAAACGGGTTCAATGCAAATATTTTATTCTAGGTACCTTTTCTATATAGCACACATACAAAAGGTACCTAAAATCACATATTTGCAGTCAACCCGTGCAGCCCAGACTGAAACCTACTCAGTGAGCCTGACTCTGAGCGCCCTCATAAAAGCGGCGGCAGCTAAGATAGGAAATACCTAGGTATGTATATAGAAGATGAGGAAAACATATTTTTGACTCATTAGATTTTTTTCATTTTGATATTTGCGTCTATAACGCGGTGGGAGAGTTGAGATGTGTCTATGGACAAAAAAGAAACAGAACACAATGGTATACAGTGCTTCAATGCACGCCCTTTTTGCTCACCCGAATAAACGCCGAACCTTCGCTGGATGCCAAAATATATAAATCAGAGATATATAAAAAAAGAAAAAGAAAAAACAGATATCCCACCAGGTATATCCAAGTGCCGCCCTGCAGACGCCGAACCGGAAATATCCCAACACAGGGATCCAGCCCTGGCAAAGAGATTGGAGGGGTGCAAAACATTAAATGGGTATCACCTGGTCACAAATATAGGCAAGAGAATTTAGAGAGAGGCGGAAGCCCCACCGATGAGATCGACGATCTTGCCGGCCACCGCAGGAGGGTATCCGCGGGACATCATCTCCTGGACGATGGTGGCGGCGCTGGTGCGATCCTCGGCGCTCAGGAACGCACGGGTCATCGCTTCGTAGGTGCTAGGCTCTCGCTTCTGAATGCCGATGCTGTCGTAGATGGCCTTGGCCTTGGACACGTTACCCTCGGCGGCCCAGCCGTGAATCAGAGTGTTGGCAATGTAGGCGGTCATGTCGACCCTGCGTGCGAACATGTTCTGGACGACTTCTTCGGTGTCGGCCACGCGGTGGTTGGCGACCATTGACTCGAAGAGAGCTTGGTAGAGACATGGCTGGAGACGAACACGGCGGTCGGAGACGACAGCGTCGAAGACTTTGCGTGCGCCGGCGAGGTCGTGCAGGACGCAGCCCTTGGCGTGCACTAGCGAGGCGTAGTGCACGGCGTCAGGTTGGTGGCCTGCGGCCTTCATGGACTCCAGCACGGCTTCGGCGGCGGCCATATTCACTGGCTCCAGGGAGGCGTGTGCGTCAATGAGCAGCTTGTAGGTGTGTAGGGTGGGCTTAATGTTGCGGGTCTGCATGCGCTCGTAGTAGGCTAGGACCTTGCTGATGTCGCGCTTGGTGTTGAGGAAGTACTGGATCATGGAGTTGTAAGGCGCGGGACGCGGCTTGTAGTTAGGCATGGACTCCATCTCTTCGAACATCTCCTCGGCAAAGCGCTCGTCGCTGACACGGCAGAGAGCATTCACAATGGTTCCGTAGGTAACACTGGTCGGGCGCACATTGTTGGCACGCATCTCGGCGAAGTACGCAAGGCAGTCGTCAATGCGGCGGGCCTTGCCCAGCTTGCCAATCAGCGCGTTGTACAGGAACGAGGTAGGCTCCACGCCTTCAGCGACGGCACGGTGGAAGACCTTGAGGGCCTCAGTAGCCTCGTCGAATGTCTTGGTAGACTCCTTGAGGGTGGTGATGTACAAGCCGAAAGTGTTAGCCGAGGGTGCGGAACCGAGAGTGAGAAGCTCCTGGTGGTATTGAGCAGCAAGCTGGCGGTCGCCAAGGGTGAGGCAAGCAGCAACCATGGCATCAAGAATGGAGACCCAACCGTATTTGACAACGCTAAAGTTCATATCTAGGGGAACATCAGCCCGTGCCATGTTATGAATATTGTGAGCCAGGGTCATGCGACCAGCCTTGGCCGCGGCAGTGATCAGCTTAGCATAGGTGATGTAGCGCGGGTGACGACCAATGCGGCGCATGTTGTTCAGACGGGTCAGAGCCTCGTTGAGGTGAGTCTCGATGCGCCCGCTAGTGTTCTCAAGCTCCTCTGCGATGATGGCGGATCCACGGAAGTCGGTCGCGTGAGCATAGGGATCGAACGATTCGGGAGCGGCAGACGGAGTAGTGATCGAGGTCTCCGCCATGGAGACAGGGCTTTGACGATCAGACGAAAGGAACATCTGCGAAGGTGAAACGGAGGTCTGGGAGCCAGCCTCCAGATAATCTTGCCACTTCTTGACGACATCAGGGCGACTGACAAAGAGCTTGCCAACAGCCTGGTCAACGAGGCCAGTGGTGTAGAGATCCAGAGGGAGGGCGGAAGACAGAGCGACGTCGAGCATGTGGGCAAAGCGAACGGGATGAGCGACATCGAACAGCATGGAACCGCTGCTGACCAGCATGCCAGCCTGGACTTGGAGCGCCAGTGTGAGGTCGGCAGCCTTGAGCTGGGAGATACCGAGGGGACCAAGGTTGGCGACAGCGTGCTCAGCGAGAGGAGACACCAGACCACCGTTCTCTAGCATGGACCACAACAGGGTCATAGATGATTGAGGGGAAAGAATCACAGCCGACTGCATAAGGACGCGACCGAAGAGATGAAGTGACTCGGTAATCTGTTCTCTGGCGAGGGCAGCGTGTTGATCTTGGGTGGCGTTGCGGATACGCTTAAACATGTGGCGGGCCTGGTGAAGACCTTCCTCGACATTCCCACTCTTGAGCAGAGCGACGGCATACATAGCTGTCGGCTGGACCAGATCCGGGGTTGCCTGACCCACCGTGTTCAGCATGATCCACAAGGAACGGGCAGCGGAAACATTGCCCCGGCGGACTTGAAGGGCCAGCAGGGAAATGGCTGGGTTCTGTCGTACGTCAGGTGCAGTGGGCAGACTATCGTAAGCCGCAGAAGCGGTGGGGAGATCGCCCGCATCGGCTGCAGCAATACAGATGCGGGAAATGGCCTGATTCCGAGCTTCATCATGCAACTCATTCTTGGCCTGGTCCAATGCCTTGCTGTGGTCGCCCGTGTTGAGCGAGTGTTGCACAAGTGCAGCCTCGACAATCACAGCTTCCACTGCAGACCATCGGTCTTGACGACCTTCGGTTACCTCGTCGAACGAAGAACGAATGCGATCAAGGAACTGCGTGGCACCCTCCTCTTTACCGCAGGACAGGTAAGCACGAATTAAAGCAGCATAGACCTGGCCGTCCTGGCGCTGAACGATACTGAAGACACCGCTGTCATCTGAGACTGCGAGCCCTCGGTACTCGTTATAACATTCCACGGCACTCCGCAGATCGCCAGTGGAAGCAAATGCGGTGATCATGGAGGGGAAGATAGTGGCATGCGGAGTCATCTTCTGCGATTCCATGTGGGCGTAAATCCGGATCATATCCTCCACCTTGCCTTCCTTGGCACAGGCAATGATGAGATGACGGTACATATCGCCCGGGAACACAAGTCGGTTGTGTCGCGCAGTGGCGGTATCAAAGAGCGTGACAGCGATGGACAGGGAAGTATCCTCAGCGAGAAGATCCCGCTCCAATTCACTCGACTGAAGCATGAACTTGCCAGGCTCTTCCATACCACCGAATCGGACGCGTTCCTGCTCCAATGCCTCCTTGGCCTTGATGATATCATGAGCCCGGGTGACCAGAAGCTGAACCAGAGTCTCATAGGTATCTTCATCGGGAATTACCCTACGACGAAGCATATCCGAGTAGACATCGAGGGCCTTGGGGATGGCCTGGGAAGCATCAGGGTGAAGACGGATGGCAGCGACCAGCAGGGCATTATATGCCACGACAGTCGGAGTATATCCCTCTCGGAGCAGAGTTTCGAACGCAGCGGGGATTTCTGCAAATTTGTTGGAATTGGCCAGTTGCACAATGCGATCCGAAGCAATGTGGTTGGCTTCAGACACTTCCGAAACGGCGACATCCTCCACAGTCGGTTCAACAATCGCTTCTGCCCCCAGCGCAGCCTCCTCGGCCTGTGCCTGCTCCTCCTGAATCTGAATCTCACGAGCCACAGCCTCCTCCACTTGCGCACTAACATCCTCGTTCACGGCAGCCTTGGTCGGATGAGGGGGAGATAGATCGGATGCAGCCCGGTCGTCGTCAACGTTCTCAGTCTCCTCGGTTGGCTTCCAGCCAATACGGCGCTTGAACTCGAACTGGGTCCAGTCACTATCATCCCCGGTCTGTTGGGCGTTCTGCCATGCAGCATAATAGGCCGCTAGACCAAGATCTCCATTTCCAGATCCTCCCTGGCTTGTCTTGGCGCCAGCGCCGGATGAACTGGACGCATTGGAGAAAGCATTCTGTAATTGGGTTGTGCGGGAGAATTTGGCGGGTTGAGCGAGGGGGTTAAAGGGGGTTGTCGACGCGTAGGACTGCGACGCGGCGACTACGGATTGAGCATAGCCGTGAGTAAAGGCTTTAGTGAAACTCTGGCGCGCGAGGTGGGTGAATGGTTTGAAGACCATTTATCTGATGGGTGACCTCTTTAGAATAAAGAGGTGATGCTGTGAATCCAAGTTAGTGTTGTGTCAATAAACCTCACGTGCTTTTTTTTTTTTCTTACCTTGCACTCAAGATAATATCGAAAGTGCAGGTTCATTTGACGACTTGTCGCCAATGAACGCGCAAATGTAAGATTAAGAGAATAATAGTATTAAAAAAGGACCTGTTAACCAGGGCCTGAGAATTGTGTGAAAAGAGAGAATAGTAGCCTGAAAAAAAACGAAGGGGGGACCAAGTAACATAAGAACTTAGTTACCCGGTGGACTTCTGGAAGGAGATGGAGTCTCACAGGTGGACCATTTCCTTAGGGCCGATCTTCTCCGGAGAATCCTCTTGATACTTTCGTAACATTTTGTGACTGCTCCGCCTCATTCCTCCGATTTTACTATGTATCTCAACTCTTTTAATCTGTTTTACGAAATGATTGTACTAGTGCATTGATGTATTTGTATCGGGCATATCAGATCTTCCCTATGGTGTGGGGGTTTCCCGACGGGTCATCTCGAAGATACATCGAGAGTAAGTACTCCGTAAGTAGTGCTGTACATACAACATACAACATCCTAAAGTGAATCCACAATGAGGGTTTAAAACGTCAAACAGGTCAGGTGGCTAAAAAAGTAAGACGTCGTAGATAGACACCAATCAGCATCAACCCATTCCTTGAAATCTTGGAAAAAGGGGGGGTCCCTAGAAGTGAGTCACGTTTTTCTTCCGGTTCTTTTTCTTTTGATTTCCTTTTATCGGAACTTCTTCATCTTCCCCGGCGATAGTCCGGACACTCGGGGTCCCGACTGGCCGATCGGATTTAACGGAGAATCTGAGAATCTGAGAATCTGTGGGCAGAATTAAAAAAGTCTGTAGGCGGTGAAGTAGTAATCTGGCCTTGGATCTGATTTGTAACCTGCAACCCAACACCCGGTTTTCTCTTCTCGCATTGGTCTTGGACAGGGGTTTGGTGCACCCTGTCACTTTCCCACACAAATCCGGTTTATGTGGTTGTCTTTGATTCGGTGACTAGTCAATTCAGAATCGACGTCAGATCGAGGTGAATTGCCTCATTGTTTGGGTCTGAAAATACCCAAAATCGGAACTTCGAACTATTTACAACCCTCGGGATCTTACACTTGTGCCCGAGCATGTACCATAGCCACTACACGTGAGGCTCTGGTCTTGATAGTGGCTTGAAAGGTACCCAGTTCCTATTGGGGTATAGGTATTCCCTGGGGTAATATTAGTTCTGGTAGACCGATTTTGGGTGATTTTCAGGCTCAAACGACGAGCTAATTTACCTTGCTCCCGTGATTATGACATCAACACTACCATGGATTGATCCATTAGGACCAATAAGGGGGCAATACCTATAACAAATCATGTCAACAATATCTGATAAAGATCTGAAAACACTAGCAAATACACCTCCCGAAGGGTTCACAAAAGAAGGCGATGACCGTGTAGAGCCAAAACGCTTATAGAGTTTGCTTGCTAATAGCAGGTCCTATAGACGATAGGAAAGCTGCGGGTAGAGCTGACAATGAGAATTCAGATGGGATTCAAATTAGCTTAATTGTATATACACAATCTACCGGGCTTAAAACGGTTCGCCGGTGGTGAATGAATCATGCTAAAGGAAACAGTTGAAAGCACGACGATAGATACACAGTATCATCCGTATAGCCGGTACCAATTATCGTATGATGTGCAATTAGTGTGTCAATCTCCACTCCTCGAAGACCTCTTCGCAGTCCCCCAGCACATCTAGACCGAGGGTCTGCCCCTGTCGGAATGAAGACAGCCATGTCCAATCGCTCTTCTGCGTAACTCCTGCATACCCCAGCAGAAAATCTCGAATCATTTGCAGAACGCCATCTGGGATGTGGAAAAGCTTCCGATTCAAGATTGCTCCTTGAACATTCCGGGCTGTGCGTGCTTTACGGCATTTTTCGTAGAGGGTTAGCACAGCAGCTGTGAGATCTTGAGCTGAAGATCGCGTTGATATTGACGGGTCGCTTCCGGAGTTTTTAGGGTCCAGATAATGAGCCTGCAATAGGCCTAGAAGCTTGCCAATGACTGCTCCATCTTCGACGGCCATCGCAGCCCCTTGTGCCTGATATGGCAGAGTGGGATGACAGGCATCACCAAGTAAAGCAACAGATCCCTAGTGAGTCCTAGTTAGCGAATTTGCAAATATAACGAAGGCCATAGTGATACACCGACCTTAGTCCAAGACTCCAGCTCGGAGAGATGTGTCAGTTTCCATTTATATACCGATGGTACACAAGAAACCAGCTTTTGCAATCTAGAAAAGCGAAAAGCGTATTAGTGGGGAATCAGAGTCGATTATTCCAGGAGTCCTTACGTTTCATCCCAGTCGGCATAGCTCTCTCGCATCTCGTTAATATCCCCCTGCTCCCTGCGAGAGTCCGATGATAAATTATCGGGCCGCATGAGAACAAGATTGAACTCCTTTCCACCACGGAGAGGGTAGAAAATGGTATGCTTCTCCGGTCCCAGCCAGCTTGTAACTGCAATTTTCTGACACAGTTCATTTACTTTTTCATCATCCAAAGCCTCCAGCTGGTCTCGTGAAAAGGTTGCTCGGTAGGCCATGTCGCCCGTAGGGACTGGAGAATGAGGAGATCCGAGAACAGCCTTTCTGACCGTAGACATTTGGCCTTTTCTTGTCAGATAAGACAGTCCAAAATGTAACTAGCGAAATATCTATTGACGTACCATCAGCACCAATCACAACATCTGCCGATATGTATCTCCCGTCCGCGAGGAGAACGGCTGGCTGCTCGGTGTAAATATCCTTTACTTCTGCCCCGAGTTGAGGATCCACACCAAGTCGGATTGCTTCATCAAGAAGAATGCGATGGTAATCCACTCGATGAATAATTCTGCAAAAGGGTTAAGGTGTGTATGTAAACATCAGGGTCAGGCTAATCACGCACATCCACGGCACCCCGAACTCCTCCGTGATATCATCCCCAAATGGCATTGATCGCAGAAGACGGCCATCTTTATACCTTCGAAAATCTACTTGTTGCACCTGACTTCCTTGCTCGAGTAGTTGTGGAAGTAGGCCAAAATCCCGCATTATCCTACCGCCATTTGGTGGGATTTGGATGCCTGCTCCGACTTCGTGGACTTCAGGGGATTGCTCGAGAATTTCCACGTCAATGCCTTCACGGCGACAGCCAATTGCACAGGCTAGGCCACCTAGACCTCCGCCGACAATAACAACCTTCATGTTCTCCGTTGATGCCAAGGTGATGTTCCGCGGACTGCGTTGGGTTCCGAATTAGAACTAGTGGGAATTTCGATTGAGATCACCGTGCACTTCGTATGCAGGGAATATATCGATGAACATGTAGAACTTCAGGTTTAGTCCATGGGAGATGAAATCAATATGCTGTGTCTTAAGACTCGCTTGTCATAAGATGAAAGCTACATATCCCGAAGGAGTTGTGGGTTTGGGAGAAACATCCGAGGCCGCCCTAGATACACCCACAGGTGATATCCAAGGGCACACGGCCTTCCGGAGACATCAAGCAATCAATGAAAGGTCTTCTGTTGTCGCTGTGTTTTTATTTGAAAAGTGACACCAGAGTCTGTGTGGCAGCACGTGACTGGGCGATTTCCCTGCCAGCAGCCCATCTCGCGTTCTTTCACTAGACAACTCTTTTCACCAGTATCTTGAAACACACATAATGCAACTATTCTCTTGGCCTCGATCGCATCTTCTAGAGATTGGCGATCAAACCCGGTGCCCCGCATGGCTTCACCAGCACGAGCAACTGGTTCTCACCCAACTGTGGAATCTTCAACCTCCCGGGTGGAGCCATGGAAGTCTCGCCAAACAGGCATGTGCGGTTTTCAAAGAGCATCTGAAAGATCTTTCTTCATATACAGTTCTGGACATCTGCGCCGGCGCGGGTGGGCCGACCCCAGTCCTCGAATCAGAGCTCAACAAAGAACTCGAGTCCGAAGGCAAGGGCCCTGTTCAGTTTGTTTTGAGCGATCTTTACCCCCATATTGAAGAATGGGAACGAATTTCGAAGAAGCAACAGAACGTCACGTATATCGAGGGCCCGGTAGATGCTCGAGCTGTTCCTCGATTTGCGGAAATCTCGAAAAAAGAGTGTCGGATTTTCAACATCTGTTTCCACCACTTCGGAGATGAAGATGCAGCGGGAATCCTGAAGAGTGCAGTTGAGACCGCTGACTCGTTTATGCAAGTTACCATCGCTTTGATACCATTTGTTCCATTGGCTAATTCGATTCCCTTCAGCATATTCGAAATCACATCACGCGATCTTTGGACATGTCTATGTTCGCCTTTGGTCTTCTTTTGGACTTTCTTTGTAACTCTTGTTTGGTACTGGGATTCACCAGTCCATCTATTTTTCACATTCATTATACCCGTGGCACCTCTAACTATCTTCATTGATGGGCTTATATCCTGTCTCCGAACCCGCACCGCGAAGGAAACCTGGCAACTACTGGATCGGCCAGATCTTGACCTTACCAACTGGACCTTCCACAGTGGGCAAAAATCTGTTCAGTTTCCTTTCATCACTTTATATTACCATGTTGGCATCAAATCATAACAGCAAAAGGGTTATGTTCATCGAGCTTGATCTATCCTGCGCATCTGTCTGACAACTCAGGCCTTCAGTCATATCGCCCTAATTATATATGCTTAATATAACTTCAGTTACCTTTACTCCCGCTTATATATTTGTTAGTCTGTGTTATTGTTCCCCTATGTCATGGTTTGGTAACAAAACACCTATGGACCAAACGAGGAGCGGCGACAACCTTATACTTCTCCCAAAACAGGACCGGACCTTCGACTTCGTTGTTTTTCTTCGACTGTCCAACTATTCTTTTCTTCTTCCAACTCACTGTTATTCTCTTTTATCGACCTCACCATTTTCTTTCATCCATCCCTATCTTTCACTTTATACGAAGCCTATACCAGTATCCTTCTCCCCGACTACTTCTTTTCTCATCAAATTTCCTACTTTTTATTCAGTATGGGTACCCAAATAGCATCTGCATCAGGTATATATAGTCTCCCAGTTGAGATACTGGCGGACGTCGCCAGATTTACCAAGTCTCCCGAACTATGCGCTCTTCGGCTCACCTGCCGAGCGATGTACCAGAGCACTTTTCACCACTTCGTACAAACTTTTATACACACATTGAAGACCGATCTTTCACCAAAGTCACTTGCCCGGGTCGAGGAAGCAGCAAACGATGCCATCTTTTGCCCCTATGTCCGCAGGTTGGAGATCGTCAGGAATTCACAAGGTTGCCTGGGGCCATTATCCCCTCATACCACATCAGAAGGAACAGCTATCCAAGCGTGGCGAGAAGTGGTGAAAGGGTTTTTCAACTGCCAATCCTTCGAGTTGGGCAATTCAATCTATACAACCGCGCATGCGGGCTGTGACGGCATCACGCTTGACGGGGCCACTGGCGTCGTTCTCGAAGCCATAGCTACTGAGCACATTCGGATGGAATCTTTCTCGATAGATATAATCAAAAACAGAAGAAGGGCCCACGAGCATAATCATAGCCTAACCCAGTTTCCTATCATCAACTTTGGGATCCCGGCCTTCGCTCACCTTAAAGAACTGAGCCTTGCGCTCCCGGATGCCGAGCGCGAGACTCTTGATTGGATGGCAAGCATGATCCAATGTGCCAAATATCTTCGAAAACTTGCCATCCTCTTCAGCTGGAGATGCGAAGCAGCTCCACTTCTCGCTCAGATTTCATCAGTTGGGTGCTTGCCGGAGCTACAAGAGTTGACTTTCTCTCGGATGGCATTCCAATCTTCAGCTGTTTTGGGGATCTTTCTTTATAGTATTACAGGCTCTCTTCGCCGTGCGACTTTCTCTTTTGTGGAACTGGGGTTTGGAGGCTGGCGGTCCATTCTCCACGAGTTGGGTGGAGGTGCGTACCAGCTTGACAGTCTGATTCTGCATAGTGTATTGGAAGAGAACAGATTTCTGAGCTTTCGGAAGATCCCAGGATACCCACTCGAGAAGGAGTCTCTGGATAAAAAACTATGTCGTCCGTTCCAGTTCTGCTTTGTTGATCCGAAGGATAAGGGCTTCAGCTGCTCTGGTCCGGCTTTACGACAGGTTTTACGGAGAGTGGCTGCGCTTGCAGAGATAGGTTAAGATGATTTGGATGGAAGTTTTCCTATGTGTCTGTCTGTTTTTCTGCTTTGGTCTTATGTCAATGTAATCAATATCACTATCACTATCACTACCACTACCACTTGATTTCAGCGCATCATTGTAAGAAATATCTGAAGTGAAAACTGCACCTCACCACAGAAATCAGAATCTTGAAGACTGAAAATACCAAATGTACCCCTTTGGTCTATGTGTGAAGTGGTCTATATCCTGCCCCATTCATGAGTGGGCCATCCTGATCTTCTTGTGTCCCTTATCATTTCAAACACAATGTCCGACCCAACAGAGTTACCTGCTAAACTATTTACCACCGCTCTGGACTTTGCTCTGCACAACGATTCGAATATACAACCTACAGTCTAGCACTTCTAAACCACAAATAGGTTGAATGTACGATGAGTGGATCTACAAAGCTCCTGGAATCGTCCCAAGCTTGACATACCGCATAATGAGCACTCATGCGCGCAATATAGGTATCTATTAGCTGCTGTAGTATACGCGGCTTTCTGAAATCTTGTTTGGCCCCGGGTAGCTTGTAAATATGGGTAAAGCTTCGCTTAAACAACACGAGTTAAGCGATCCGTTTCCATCACAGAGACATACTACAAGATACATGACGCTCTTAGCCTGTTAAAAGGCATCATGGGTGGAGAAGCCACTAATCCCTACCTTTTTGGCCCTCAGAGGCGAAGACCTAACGCATAATCAAGACTGCTCTCCTATACTTTGCATGCATACTTGAAACGAGAGATAGGGGACAATAAAAAAGGAAAATGGATTATAGATATGCAAATAGCTCGCTAATCCAGAATGCAGTAATTAAAAGAGCCCCGAGCTCTCTTTGTGTTCTATGTTAGTAATATCCATCTACAAGCCATGCCTAATATAAATCTCAGTGCAGCTTCAAAGCCTTGACAATCCGCGGGAAGATTTTCAAAGCATTGAGGTTATTGATCTGGCTCATCTCCACCGTGGTAAAGTTACCATTACCCTGGATAGCAGATAATCCCGCCGAAGCCTGCGAGGCAGGGACATACGGATCTGCAAGCGTTAGTATACTGCAGCAGCACATCTCGGGGGCATGACTAGCACTGCACACTTACAATCAGTTCCCGTCACGATCTGATCCGTGCCGATGAAGCTCTTCAGAGCCGCCAACTGGATAGCAGAAGTCGAGGCCGCGGTATCAAAATAATATCCGGCAAGTTGCGCCAGGGATTCGGGGACTGACAGCCCACCCAACCAGGGAAGGGAGGCCATGCCGGCGATTCGGGTAGCCAGAAAGGGGATCGCACCACCGCCGTGAGCGAAGATCATCTTGATATCCGGATATTGCGCACGTTGACCTGTCAGCAGCATGTTCTCAATGGCACGCACGGTGTCGAAAGGATACTCGGTCATCGGGATGGGCCAGCCATGGGCGACAGATGTGCATTCCGGAGAGGCTGGGTGGACAAACACGCTGGCATTGCGTTTGTCCAAGGCCGAGAAGACAGGGTCAAAGGATTTGTCACCCAAATACGTGCCGTTGGCATTGGTGTACAGCCCCACGCCGACAAACCCGAGGGTATCCAGACAAAACTACGATTTCCAAGTTAGATTTGACCAGGGTTGATATGATCTACTAGGGGTGGAAGGGTACCTTCAACTCCTCAACGGCCTCGTCAACGTAAGGGAGAGGGAGAAGGCAGAGGGCTCCCAGTCGAGTTGGGTAAGTTCGAGTGTAGTTATGAAGCAGGAGGTTGACTCTGTGGGCTAAAGATTTGGCCTTTTCGGCCTCTTTTAAGAAGAAGACGCCGGGGGCGCTGACACTGATTGTCGAATAATTAACGCCAAGGCTGTTCATGGTGCTGATGTGGGAATCCAGTGTCCAATCCGAGACAGGGAAGCCATCTGTATACAAAGTACCATTCTTGACTGGATAGCCTGCAGAGATCAATTCTTCCCTCCAAATGGATGGAACGACATGGGAATGAACATCGATTTTATAATTCGAGCTGACGGAATCAGTGAGGGCATGGCCGGTGGCTAGGCATGCCAGGGGAATTCCCAACAGGAGTTTCTGCAAAAGAGAAGGCATCAGGATGTACTTCGCAGGTCGAGAAGAGTGTAAAACAAACAAAAAAACAAAAGCAATTCAAGATACTACAATGTAAGGTAGTTAATAGGAGCATTAGTTTCCAAAAGGACTAAACATCTCAGCCAACTATATTGGAAGACGCGTGTAAGGTGGAGTTTCACCACTTAATTCCAGGTGCCTATAACCGACATGGATTAGGCGTCTATCACTAGCATGTTCCTGTGGATATAGTTCAAACAGAGAACAGAGTACTCCTCCGTTATATCCGGGGCATATACTAAAAGGCCAGATTCCAGGTTAGAACTATCGAATATTATCGACTAGTCATAGTTCCGCTTTTTTTTTAAGCCCCTTCACAACGCCATTCGCTCCTTACAATGTGCTTCTCCACCGGAGTAAAACGCCGGCTTTTGTAGGGATGTCTCAATATCTGACAAAGCCTTGGTCAATAGAGGGGATCGTGAATATATAGCGCGAACAATTTTCGGAGGCTGTTCAAAATCCCTTCGTGATATGACACCACGATAACGCCGGTTTTAGATACTAAAATGGTACTATATATTTTTACATATAGATGAAATAGTACTATCGGATTCATTTGATTTCTATCAATTTTTGTCGAATTTTGACAGATGATAGGCCGTATGTACCTTTTATATGTGAATTACTAGTAAAAGGTACATTTTACATTGCACAAGAGTTTACATTCCTGTGTGGTAACCCAACACGGGGGGTGGGCTACTTGGCAAGGACCGGGTAGTCCGATTCGGTGCTCCGTAGGTGAAAGGATACGGAGATTGCAATTAAAAATTGCGAACTAATCGCGACATGTTTGGGGGCCAGAAGTATTCTGTCTTGGGAAATACCAATTGTCTCACTTCGGAGCCGTATAAGCCCTAGACTGCATTTCACCCTTGCATACGGAGTACCTCCTACAGATTCATTCGAACTGATGCACTTAATATAAGGCTATAGCTATGTGTAGGCACGGAGTAGATCTACTCATATTAAACGGGGTCCTCCTTTAATAGTTGGTATATATCCATGGATGGAAGTTAATTTATGAGAACGGACATGGATCATGGACAGAGTTATGTCAGCGATTGGGGGCACAATATAACTAACTAGTTAACTATAATATATTTATCTGGGCACCTGGAAGAAAATATTCTTAACAACTTCCTAACAACTTCCTGGCATAGAGATCATTTGATATGGGGCTTTTGGCTTTTATAGCAGTTTAGTTCATGTTCCCTCCCTTCTCCTCATTCTATTCTGAGTCGGACATCGACATATTATGGAGACATTCTTTCAGCCGCGATCCGAGGTAAGTCAAAGTCACACCCAAAGCCAAAACATCCTCTCGATGGGGTTTTCTCTAACTATGTATTCATATAGGTTGAGAATCGTGGGCCCATATTGCTGATCATCAATGGCACGATAACAGGCGTTGCGGCGATCATTGTGGGTCTTCGCGTAGTTTCAAGGGTCTTCATCGTGAAAAAGTTCGGTGTGGACGACTGGATAATGGTGGCCGCGATGTTTTTCGCAATTTTGAATGTGGCAGTCGCGGGGCTTGGTACGCTCTCTTCCCTTTATCAGATCATCCCATCTCTGATAGTTATGAATAGGAGTCAAGTATGGGACAGGGAAGCACAAATGGGACCTTATCAAAGCAGATGTGATGCCTGCAGCGAAGGTATACAACATAGGAGAAATAGAGACCATCAATCATAAGAAGAAGGCTAACTAGATATGACAATATAGGTTCGATACGTGACTCACATCATCTATACCCTAATCAGCGGTCTGATCAAGGTATCAATCTGTCTGCTATACCTACGCGTGTTCCCTAACATCCGAGTAATCTGCCTTGCAACAATCGCATTCGTCACAGCCATGAGTATCGCAATTATCCTCACAACCATCTTTCAGTGCTCCCCGGTCGATGCTGTCTACGACGAACAGAAATATAAACATTATACTTGCTTTGCATCTATTCCGTTCTGGTATGCGACTGCCGCGCTGTCTCTGGTAACGGATATTTGGATTCTTCTCTTGCCACTGAAAACAGTTCTAGGACTTCATCTTAGAACTAGGAAAAGATTCGTCATCGCTGGTTTGCTATCATTGGGCTGCTTGTATGTGCAAAGCGTGGCTTTTTATTTGATATATGCATTAGTGCTAACTGGATAACAGTGCATGTATAGCCAGCATCGTGCGGATGGTCTACATTGTGAAATTATATCAAAGCTCAGATCCTTCCTGGGATACCTTTGGCATTTCCATTTCGTCAGGAATTGAAATAGCTGTCGCTATCATTGCTGCCAGTATACCGGCAACCAAGCCGATTATGAACAAGCTATTTCCAAAGCTGGTTCCTAGCAGCACTGGTGAATCACACTCTGTCAACCACCGAGATTATCCTTCGGGTAGTCGAAATCACAGTGGTCCACGTCGCTACCGCAGAGATAGTATTCCACTCTCACTTTTCACCAGGAGAGAAGGAAGTGATACGGGGGATGATGAGTCTACAAAAGCAATAGCGCATACAAACGGACCATAATATCAAAAATATTGGAGGAAAGTAGGAGAGAGATTAATATGACTGACTGTATTTGTACCTATCGACAGGACTCACTCGGCGAAAATAAGAAAAAGAGAAGGAGGAACTACTACTAGAATAGGACGCCAGCGACTGTCGCCTGTACTCCCATCCCTCACCTGAGATAATAGCCTGGGATGATAGCTCGCGGGGGTGACAGAACATGTTGGCCGTAGTATTGCGGTTTTGTATGCGGGTATCGCTACTGAGTCTGCTTTCACTTGTAACGTGAAGCACGGGGATTTGATTGCCGGGGGGGGGAGTTGCGCAGGCGATGAGCTCTCTAACGCAGTTTAGATGCAGAGAGACACGAGGAAATTGGATATATTCCCATGGTGCTTCGGTACATTGTGTGGTAAAGACCAACCCCACCAATGAAGATTTGGCCCTAGTTGGTTCCCAGTGCACAGGGCATGGATACATTCGCCGGAATTGCCTTAGCAATTGCGACCCAGGCGAGTGGAGATATGCCTCAGAGAAGAGGATGCGGTGTCTTCGAGCTCTATTCATTTCCAAGTGTTCTCACCCGCCTCATCGAACAGCAACTTCTGCCTTAAGACATCCAGAAAAACCAATACCCAATTTTGTCCCTAGGACTTTTCCATAGTTCCGAGTTAAACGATCCTAGTCACGGTAACCTCCGTATAAAAATTAACGGGAGAAAGGTGTGATAGGGCTAGTGTAGATTATATTGGGCGTCTTTTACTATGATGAGATATAAGGAATTCCAGTTCTTGCCTCCATCGGCTTGAACACATTGGAGCTTGCAATGGGAAAATGATGAACGAGCAACGCTTGGTATGTAGCAAACATGTCTCTATCAACGTAACGCATAAACATGGCAACATAGCGATCCCGCTTTTCATGGGATCATCGGCCGATCCTCTCTATCCTCCAATTCTACCACCGCATCATCATCCCTCCCTTCTATAATATCCGCCGGCTCCGATTGCCTAGGTACATTGCGGCCACGCGGCCGGACCGGCCGGCGAGAGACCTTACCAGACACGAACCCAGCGACGTTCTGAATGAGCCGCCACAAGCGGTCTTCCAGTGTTTCAGGAGCAGGGCTATCCAGATGTCCACCAAGCGCACCGAATTCAGACGAACTCGTTGCGGCCAGAGTATGTTCCTCGGCTTCGACCTTGAACTGATACTTCAAGCAGTCCTTGACGGTAACCAAGCCGGTGACTTTGCCGCGGTGCTCGACGAGAATAACTCGCGGGCCCATCTTCTTGAAAATCTCCATGACCGTTTCGAGAGGATGGCGCGGGTGAACGGTCAGCGGTGTGTGGTCGACATATCGTGAGAAATCGACGGAAGAAGTCCCTACGCTGCGCTGGATTGCATCGAATGTATCTGATGACCGAGCGTTATGCGAGACGGATGCCCTGCGCGCAACGGCTGCGTCGGCCGCATCTTTGGTGAATACACACCGGGCGTTTGGCGCGATGATGCCCTGGTTGCGGGCGCGGTCGATGGCGTATCGGAGTTCGGTTCGGCCGATATATCCAACTAGGATTTTGGAAGTGCGGTCCTCCACGACGGGGAAGCCTTGGAATTTGTTGTCGGTTAGGAGATGTTCTGCTTCCCGTACGGGGAAATCCGATGCTGGCACCGAGAGCGGGCCTGCGGTCATTGCGTGGGATACAGGTACGTTGAAGACGTGATCTTCTTTGTTGTCTAGGAATGGGAATCCGTTGAACCAAATCATTCGATCGGCGATACCGCCGCTGCCGAATCGGTCCCCAACGGCTTTGGTGACGCCTACCACGATCTTTACAAGAACAGTCAGTATGATTAAAAATGAAGCAATCCCACTTGGAATGAAGACTTACCATGGTCGGTAGAATGTAGGTCAGTGCGCCAGTCAGCTCGAACATGATGACCGTTACAGAGATGGTCAGATGCATGATTCCACTAAGGGCTGCCCCAGCTCCCAGGAACGCATATGTTCCCGGTGTAATGCAAGGAACATCTGGATCACACGAAGCAAAGAATGCCGATTGCGGAAATGATTCATGTAATGCCTGTACCATAATGCCAACCATGCGGCCGAATGAAGCCCCAACGGCCATCGAAGGCACGAAGATACCGGCTGGCACCTTGCAGCCGTACGAAATAATTACCAAGCCAGTGCGAAGAACAGTTGCAATAGCTAGTGAGAAGACCATCGACCATCGGTTCTTGGATCTGCAATGAGTTAGTAGTGTCCTCTCATGCATATGAAGGGGTATATCCGTACTCGCATAGCCCTTGATAGTCATGGCCACCTTCGCATTCGCGGAATAAGATCTCCATCATTGCGGTCATGTTGATCTTCAAAAACATGTTGGGGTAACACAGTATCGCAGTGAGCCCCGCGAGAACAACCGACTCGGTTATAGGCCACTGTGAAAGGTATTTCTTGCGGAAGGCGGCCACTCGAAGGTTCCATTTCATTACGAATGCGCCGTAAAGTCCACCGAAGATACCAAGGACAATAAAGAAGATGAACTCGAAAAAGTGCCATGTGCGATCATACTCCACTTGAAACATGACCAACTGACCAGTCCGGAAAGGATTGACAGCCTATAATGGGTCAGGTAAGGTCCAGAATCAGTTGACAATATGAAGAACGTACCGCCAGCACACTAGTTGCCACCAAGGCACAAAAATAACTGCGCCAAAGAGTCTTAAGTGGGAAATAGTTTGCCATTTCCTAATGACTGTCAGCTTTCATCCTATCAGGTAGCGCGCCATTGAACTCACCTCCAGAGAGAACAGCACGCCTCCAATTGGACTACCAAAAGCGACAGCCACACCAGCTGCCGCTGAGGCAGTCAGGATTTCTCTCGTCTTCGATGCATTTTGTTTGTATTTACCAAAGAACCGTGAGATCACGTTTCCGGTACACACAGCAAAATGCACACTAGGTCCCTCTTTGCCAACAGACAAGCCCGAAGCAATGGCCAGTGGAAGGGCAATTGACTTAATTAGAAGAGTCCAGGCACCTAGGAAGCCCTTCATGACGAAGCCAGCAATAATGCATTTGATCTCTGAGATACCAGAGCCTGAGGCGTACGGCGCAAATGATTTGACCAGGACTGCGGCGATGGATGAAAGTAGCAACTATCTCGTAAATTAGCCTATGGATTCATAATTTCTCAAGTATTAGTCGGTCAAACGTCTTACCGCGCCAAAGAAATAGAAAACATAATTTAACAGCCAAAATGAAGTCCAATGTTTCCACTCGGGGCAGCCTATCAAGGAAAAGGGTTAGTTTGAAAGGATCTCACATTACAACCTACTGAACATACCATTCTCAGCGCCCCAGCAGCAGAAAGACTCGTTGAGATAGAATGCGGTAGTACAATGGCCCAGCTTGATATCAGAGAGCCATTCCGTGATGATATTGAGCACAGCCGAGTTTAATCCAATTGCCATTCCCACAAGCGTAACAACAAGCCATGCCTGGCCTGCATCGTATGACTCGTGCATTTTCCGTCTCCAGCCAAAGATGCCTTCCTGATCCCAGAATCCAGTGCCACTGCGCCGTTTCGCGCGCCGCCGTGACTGCTCATAGACAGCATCTTGAACCCAGTCTATTGTGGTAAAATCTTCATAGCGCTTGATTCCACTGATCTCTTCTGAAATGGCGGGTGCTTCTTGGTTGTCGGAATCGGAACGACCAGATGGCAGTCGCGAGCTGCGTCGCTCCCGTGAAACTGAAAGGGGCCTATTAAAGGCCGGGGAGAGGCGTGGAGAGGTCATAACATTGGTCGAGGAGGCAGGGTCAGCATAGTCGATTTAAGGTTGACTCGATGATATGTTCTTGTGTCCGCGATGGACGTCGCAATTCGCTGCGAAAGGACAAACTCGCAGAATTTGAAATCAGATACCCCCGGGGTGCTTCTGTTCAACACCTCTATGAACGACAATTCAGAAGAGGTGAATAGGGGTCTTAAAAGTAGATGATGTGACAAAGCGAAGTCGCCAAGTATCCATGGATCGATAACGGGGAGCCTCCTGAGATAACGCGGCCACGCGTTTTACTCTTCCTCGACTCCACGCTCGCGCCCACTTACGTCTACAACGGGAATATTTGACTATCCCAGGCTGCAAATTGTATATTTTTGTTCGGCCAATACTTTAACCCACCAGAATTAAACACCATGGCTCCAAAGACCGTGGGAGAGCCGGATGAGATCACCGGACAGAGTGCACTTCCGAGTAAGTCCCAGACACTACCATTACTTTGGAGTGGCATACTAACACGTTTCTATAGTTGCCCGAATCAAGAAGATTATCCAGTTGGACGAGGATATCGTACAATGTTCGAACAACGCAACCTTCGTTATCGCAATGGCTACCGTACGCCAAACCCTCTACCTCGATGACTCGCACACCGGCTGATACAAGATTTAGGAAATGTTCATCCAATACCTTGCTGAGCAAGGGCATAACGTGGTCAAATCTGAGCGAAAACCACGCAAGACCGTCCAGTACAAAGATCTCGGTTGGTTATGCCCATCATGCCTATAGTGGGCAAGAGGTCAAACAGCACGCTAACCTGCAATAGCTTCGGCGGTATCACACACCGACAATCTCGAGTTCCTTTCCGACGTGATCCCTAAGACCACGACCTACAAACAATTCAAGGAAAAGAAGGCGAAGGATGCGGCAAATCAAGGCGCCATGGAGAAGGGCCAGCGTACTCTCAATGGTACCGGTGCACCTCCGGCACCAGAAAATGGCACAGTTACAGGAGATGTCACCCCACAAAAAGAAGATTCAAAGACGACATCTCCGTCGGTCCCTCGGCCTATGGTCCCTGTAAGCGCGTTGATTGCGGACCGAACAGTCGAGCCCGTGGCAACCCACGACCATGATGTGGAAATGCAAGATTGATTGCTCCATATTGTCCCTTTTTGCTTTTGAATCTTGTTATTTGCATAGGAGTTTTCTGATGGGGTTCCCTGCGCATTTGGTTTTGGGATTTGTGAGGTCGCATTGGGTCAGGTTAGATATTAGCAGAAAAGAAAATGAGATATAGTATACAATTGACGAGTACATTTTAAAACATAATCCATCAATAAATAAATAATATCAACAAAGAAATAGGTTAAATAAACTTATACGTACAAATAGTATAGAAGTCGAATGTTTTTCATTGTTAGGGAGTGAACGGGAACTGATCAGCCAATGACAGGCCCCGTGATTCCGATCGCTAGCGAAAGCTCTGGCTCCAACTTCAACTTCCGACTTCATCCACCCTCTACCCTCACCCTCGCTCTCCACAACTCGCGGCTCAATTCCCTCCGTGGTCAATTGCCCTCACAATGTCGCTCTCCTCCGCTTCCAGCACTCTGCTGCGCACCGTCGCTCGGCAGCAGCTGCCCACTTCCCGCGCCGCCGTCACCTCCTGCCAGCAGCGGAGGGGAGTTGCCGATGCGAAGTCGTCCTTCGAGTCTCCCTTCGCCAGCGCTAACGAACGTGGCTCGACCCTGAAGATCCCCAACTTCAGCAAGTACAAGTCCAACAACTCGCCCCGCTCCAACCAGGTCTTCTCCTACTTCATGGCCGGCTCCCTCGGTCTGGCGACCGCTGTCGGTGCCAAGGCTACTGTCCAGGGTAGGTTTTTGCGAACACCTCGAATAAGAAAGAGATGGGAAACAACATAGGCATGGAATAAAGGGATTGAACAAGATCATTGAATCATCGGGGAAATTCGGGCGACTTTGAACACACGACTGATGTTATTCCTTTCTCTCCAGATTTCCTGGTCAATATGTCCGCCTCCGCCGATGTCCTGGCCCAGGCCAAGGTCGAGATCTCTCTCGGTGCCATCCCCCAGGGCAAGAACGTACGTGTTTCCATTCACCACCTCATTCGATACATTCCAGTACCCGGTATCCCTATCTAACACCCTTTCCGACAGGTCATCATCAAGTGGCGTGGTAAGCCCGTCTTCATCCGTCACCGCACCCAGGGCGAGATTGACGAGGCCCGTGAGGCCAAGTGGGAGGGTCTCCGTGACCCCCAGCCCGATGAGGACCGCGTCCAGCGTCCCGAGTGGCTCGTCATGCTCGGTAAGTAAACATGCGACTCGCAAAGCTGTAACATTCTAACTCTCCTTCCCTCCTACAGGTGTCTGCACCCACTTGGGTTGTGTCCCCATCGGTGAGGCCGGTGACTACGGCGGCTGGTTCTGCCCCTGCCACGGTTCCCACTACGATATCTCTGGCCGTATTCGCAGGGGCCCTGCCCCTCTGAACTTGGAGGTTCCCGCCTACAACTTCCCCGAGGATGAGACCCTGGTTATCGGTTAAGCGAATTTCGAATACACCCTTTTTTGATCACCGCCAACGGGCGAATTGTCTCATTAGAAGTGTTGATGAGATAAAGATGGATGGATTATGTATCCTATCTATCTGTGTATGTGCTTGTGCTTGTGTGTGTTGTTTTCCCCCTTTTTTAGACAGAGCGGCCGTGTGTCTTGTCAAGATTAAGAGACCTATGTTTTAATATGGACAAAAAAATGAGTCTCTTTCTTCCTTTGTTCCTATCTTCCTGGATCTTGGTCTTTCTCCATGGCAAACACACGAGCTGTGGAGTTCAGAGGATATCCTATGGTCTCCTTAAGTACATATGTTCTTTATTTAGTGTATCACCTAGTCATGTTATTTCCTTTGTTCCAGATCAACGCTTCTTTAGTTCTTTTGTATAGCATCAATCAACGCCAATGCTTCGGTGTTTTGAAATATATCCAGACAATGCTCAAGTAGTCATACACTAAATTCAACTCCAAGGTTATATCCAACTGCTTATCTATTTTTCTCAATTGTATGTACAAGTATAACCACCCCAAGCAAAGGGGCAAGTTATTATCAAAAAAGACCAAACATGAACCGGATGTTGAGTTCTCGCTGGTAATGCAATATAACGTGCTCATAGGAAATGGTTTTTTTTTACCGAGATCCGATCAGGGCGAAGAGTAGGCCCGTCACAGCTGCACCAGCTGCTGCACTCTGAAGAGCCACAGCGGTGAGATCGTATTGTGAGGCAACAATGCTGCGATCACTGAAGAATTCGTCAACCACTTGCTTCCAGTACTCGAGCGACAGAACCGGCGAAGTAATGTTCGCAAGACGGGTTTGGAGAGACTGGGATGCATTAGCATCGGGCACCGAAACAACAGACCCCGTAGTGGCCGCATCTATCTCCGGCGCAGCAAGCTTCGGCTCAATCAAAAGAGAAGGGGCGGTCTCGGTTAAGTTCTCGTCGGTAGAGTCAATAACTTCGGGGAGGATGGTGGCATTCGGCAACGCCGAGATCGAAACAGCGTTCTCAGCAAACATAGCCCGATTCAGGACCTTCTCTTTCTCCAAAGCTTCAACAACCTTATCCTCAAATCCCTTGACAAGTCGCTTCCGACGCCACGGCTCCACGAGGATCTGGAAGACAAGGAATAGTAGGACGTTCACGCCCATCAAACCCCATGTTCCCCATGTCGACATGCGGCGGATCTTGTCAGACCAGACTTGCTCCTCGTGGTATCGCGAGAGGATGCTCTTGCTCAGTTGCCCGGCTGCCTCCTCGGCTTCGCGCTCTGCAGCTGATAGAGCTTGCGAGGTTTCAGCCTCGGCGACCTCGTTTGTGTGGTCGTTGCGGTAGAGGAGGGTGAATCGTTCCAGGTCTGTTGAGGACCAGGCGTGCTTGCGTTGGAGGAGCTCGTTTACCTCGCGTTGGGAGGTTGAGCGGCGGTTGATTGCTGCGGCGTACTCTTCTTTGGCTTGCTTGACCTTCGATCGGGCGGTGCGGAGTCGGTTCTCTGGATAATTGAGCGGAATTAGTGTCTAGGATTGAGCGGGTTGGGGTTCGGGCTGTGGTGCTATGATACATACCGTGGAACTGAATATCATTCTTCAGAGCTTCGATGCTGGAATATCCAGTCAAGTCGTTTAAACGCTGACCCGCTACAAAAACATTGGATTGCACATTGTCCATCACTGTGCTGAACTGCTTGGACCATTTTGACCGACGGTTTTCCAAGTACGAGGGCAGGCCCCCGCTCCTCGTGCCAGCGGAACTAGCATCTTCCTCCGCCGAAGCTGACTGGTCCTTTTCGTTTTCCTTTGCTTGTGGTTGTGCGGTGGTCTTATCGGTTTCTGTGGCAGGAGGTACCGAATCGAGGGAACTGCCCGCCTCCAAACCCGGGATCGGGACCGGGTCGCGCGCGGCGAGCTCCAGATCGGCCAGTTCCTTCTCCTTTTCCTTGATTAACCTCTCGGTATCAGCGGAGAACTTCTCTCGGTCATTGAAGGCCGAATATATGCCTGGCTGTTGGCGGAATCGGCATTGTAAGCAGGCGGAGAAGCTCCGCGGAGTCGATCTGGTGACGGAGAATGCAGGGCGGAAGTGCGCTCGCACTGAGGATGAAGTGCTTGTGAGTTGGAGGCTTGACCGGAAAGATTGCCTAAGCAGCTGTGGCATAGACTGCATGGCCAGAACGACGGCCACAGGCTTGTGGCAGGAAGTGGTGGTGGTGCTAAAGAGAACGAGGATCATCTCGGGACGGGACTTGGCCTCGGATAGCCTTATCAGATTGCTTCGCACGTTTACAATCTTGAGATATTCTATATATTCTATTGTGTAGTATACACATATTTGACTCATTGCATTTAATGTTCTGGCTTATTAGTGAAATGGTTTTCCTGGGCTATCCCATTTCCTTGAATTTGGTCTACCACCGACATCCATAGCTCCGGCTACCAAACACATGCCAAGAAAGACAACAAGCAGCAAAAATATTGAAACACTGAGAAAATATATGTAGCAAAGAGAAAGAATCTATTCAACAAGAGCAGAGACAGACTGAGGACGAAGAATATAGGTTTGATCAAACTACTCAGCTGCCGAGAGAACTTCATGCTTTCCAACCATCCACAGTTCTCTAAACCAAGCCAGTGCTGGGAGGAAGCTGAGTAGTAAGAGTGACCACTAGCAATGCAATAATCGCCACGACCATGTCGAGCACAAAGGACAGCCATCGCTGTATCATGCTCAACTGATAGTCAGGGCGTTGCGAGGTGTCCAAAAGGACATTGTTTACAGAGACGAAGTCCTCTATCCAATCAAAAGCTCGCAGGGTGGCTGCGCCTTTGATAGTATCCAAGAAACAAGGAACACCACAATACAGTAGCAAGAGAGACATGCTAAAGCGGGCTCTGTGCCTCTAGATCCAAGAGCCGAAGCTGGCGAGATGTGCGAAGATAGAATCTTTGAACACGGTAAAGAATCGCTACGATAAAAGGATAAGTGATAACAATATAGGGAGATGATATTGCCACCACTACCGCCCCTCCTACCGCAATCTAGGTTTGTAGGGACGTATTGATCAAAGCCTGTGGAAGCTCGCCATCGAGAAGCGTCATATCCTGGGAGAACATATTGGTGACAACACCCGTGTCCGTCTCAGAGAAGAAACGCAGCGGCGCGGAAATAACTATTCGCGGAGCGGCCTCGTGTAGACGTGACCCAGCGTTGCGAATGATCAATAGCATGCCAATGGCTGCCTCGCTGATGACTGTAGTTAAGGCCAGACATTGGAAGAGGGCGTATATACCAATGTAGAAAGACTTCGATCGAGTGAAAGAAAGGTAACTAGTTAGTTAGAGCAGGAAGTAACTAACCCATGCCTAAACTCTTGAGTATCAAGCTAGTTTCTTAATACTCAGCTTGTGCTCCGAGCCATATACCGACGCTAGTCTTTCAGTTTTAGTAGAAGACTACCTTTTGCTCTTCACGGCAATTCTTCGCCATAAGGGTTCAAAAAAAGATAACCACTTTCCAACGTGGAGATTATTTAAAGTGGGGCTTTGGTGGTGATTTATATCGAGGACTTAGTAACCCAAAGGCTCAATTAGTGCCGAATGCCTCCAAGGCTAGCATAAAATTGATTGGTAAAGTATCACGCATCCAGAGCCTTATAAAGAACATACAATCGAAGAACATCCACAATTAGTGAACAAAATCAAAAATTCAGAATTACATAGCACATTCCTTCGTCAGGTCATAACATAACGATGCAGTTCTTAGGAAGTGCATGTACAAGAACAGCAAAGCGGAGGGGTATGGATAGTACAACTGGGTCGGGAACAAAGTGGCCGATGAGACAATGGCAAGCCGAGGACGCCACCCACAAGCACAGCCAACGAGTCGAGCCTCATGCTCATTCCTGACTCTGCACCTTGTTGTCGCCCTTCACAGCCTCAGCATAAGTGGGTGGCGGGGGCGCGCTGCTGCTCCCCGCATTCCCACTATCTTCAGTCTGGTTGTGTGGTTTGTTCGCCGGAGCAGGCGCCTGCTGGCCTTGAGGGTTGACTGTGCCATATCCGCGCTGGGAGGGGTGTTGAATAGGCTGGTGAGAGACGTAGTAATAGGTAACATTGCCGTTCTCCAGATCGCGACGTCGACTCCCGCCACCGGGGATAGGCTCGTAGGCTACATCGTCATAGTTTGGTTCCGGATACTTGAGGATGATGTACCATGCATGGATGAGACCCGGGAAAAAGCAGAGTAGGGTGAGGGTGATGTTGATAATTGAGTCTGCGGTGCAGAACCCGGACTTGACCCAGACTGTTGATGCAAGGGTTTGATTAGCATTGTGATTAACGAGAGGTGGATTTGCAGGTTTGGACTTACCTGCGATAGGTGGGAAGAAGACAGCGAGTACCGCTAAGAAAATGTCGGAGCTGCACATGGCTCACGGTGTCTCTGAAATCTGGTAGAAAAATGTGAGTTGTATCAAGCACACGGGAGATTTGTGGCAATGGTTAGAGAGGTTTTCCACCGCTTGGACGAGTCGCAGATTGTCTGACGGCAGCCTGGTCCAGATCAGATGATGTCAAGGGTCACATGACCACTCTATAATTCGCCAGAGCTCTCCATTGCACATCATACATAACTAGCATATTGTAACTAACTAACTTATCACTTTATATTTCAAAGTAAGGTGGAAGTAAATTTACTGATCTATACAAGTCAAAATCAGACTTATCAGATATCTGCTCAAGCG
>LACB01000227.1:0-42701 GCA_030142185.1 Penicillium thymicola
CCCCCCCCCCCCCCCCCGACGTTATACGTGGAAAGCTTTTATCAAACCCGACATCTATCTTTGATATAGTGTACGCCGTTTAAGTGGCAATGCTCCCATATGGCTGGCGCGGGTTATTGCTATTCAGTCAACTGGATAATAACATCAAGGACAGAGACCGGCCGGCTATTATAATCTACTGTGGATTGGATCTAGGCTACGGTAATATCAAATTTGGAATGGGTTGAGAGCTGAGTCCTGGGACGATGACCAATTGCCAAATGGAGCTGGTTTCATGGAGTAAAGACTTAGACTAGCAAGATACAATAAGACTTTATTGAACTGTTGGCTTTTTTGCGGACGGACATTTTCATCAATGGCCGTTCAGAAGTGGCAACACACTGCTTGGAACAACCCATATTTGACCAAAGAGACAGCCCTGGTACTCATATCTGTTGAATCCCGTCGTACTAAGGTGACATCTGCACTCCCTCAGTAGAGGGTGACGATTTATTTGCACTATATCTCATGTTAGCCATTTGCTATCATGATTGACCATATCTGTTCCCAGAAGAAAAGCAGGATCGACTTACCACCTGTCCGCTGCAGCTTCCTTGTCCCGGGCAGCACAGGAATGTGCCGCCGTTGCAGTGTTGTCCCTTCTGGGAGCACCCAGCTCTCGCTTCGAGATTTGGACCGGCTTCGGCCATTGCGTAGGCAGCTAGTGCAAACAGGACGACAAACAGCTTCATGTTTGATGAATTGATTTGTAAAGATTGTTCGAAATTGTCTGTGGGGTCTGAAAAGGTAAGGTTGAAGACAGCTGAGGGATGAGTTTCCATAACCCGCGTGGGCATTGGGCTTTATATAGAGCCGGTTCTATCTTGATTATTTCCCTCTGTGAATTGCAGATCCCTAGGACTGGACGCCCAATATGCCAAGCTATGTCTGACCGGTTCAACCTTTGGGTTACATTGCAGGATCAGATCAGTTGACACCGTAATACCTTGAAGCTGAAATAATTAGCCCACCCAACTTGCAGGTCTTTGCTCAAACAGCAGAATCTCCGTGTAGATCGACCTTGGCATTCTTGGAATACGAGAGAGCATTCGTGAGGGTTATCCCTACTTGATGGAGACCATGCACCTAAGCCTGCACGAGTCGTGGGGGCGGGGCCCCACGATAGCAAAGGAGGATGGATTGAACAGCTGATGTCAGACGGTATTTAGTCGAAGAAATACTATAAAATGTAGACAATTCACCTTGGATGTAGCTTAAGAAACAACCATCACTGTATCAATTCCTCAAACTTCAATTCCCACCAGAAACCCAACTACATACCTCAAAATGCGGTTTTCTATTCTAGCCCTTGCAGCCGTCATTGGTCTAGCGTTTGCCTCGCCCATTGAAGCCGATGCAGGAGCAGCGCTTTCTTCGCGGTCCAATAACTGCTTCACATTCTGTAAGATTGATGGCGGAGTAAGTTAATTTCACTTTCATTTCTTGGATTTCTGGCTAATATGATCAATTATAATAGAGTGACCAGAGTTGCCTGGAGAAATGCAAGAACAGCTAGGAGCAGCACGATGATATAGAGGAAAGAGGACAATATAACGTTGGCAGCTAAAACGGCCCCGGGGTCCATAGGTCTTAGCCTGATTCTATCTTGACCAATTGAGCTTTCTTTATGAACACGTATGGGGCCAGAAGACTATGATTCGTTATCTTGTTTTATATTTGTTGGTTATTTGACTGGTGTTAGGTCGTTTGTCGTATCTAGCGGTCAAATGACAAGCATCACCATAATCGAGATAGTCTGGAATGCTCCATGTCCAATTCACATTTCTCATTTTTGCCTCCATCGAAGAACTCCAGTTTACATTTATGGTTGCCTAGATTATCAAGGAGGTCATTAAGTTGAGCTGGATGTACGTAAGGAAAATCCGGGGTTGAATGGGCCGGATAGAAACGGGAGATCGACGCTGGGCTGCGTGGATGAGCCTGAAATATGTAGCGGGGGACTCGACAGCTCATACCAAACCTGAGTCATTGACATACTATGTACATTCACTGTTTTGAAACATATCTATAGGGCAGAATGGAGACTTTAAAATAGGTTGATAAGGACTGTATATAGTTAGATCTACTGCTTTTAGTTTATGTTCTCTTGCTACCTAGATAAGGCAATATGACAACAATCTGTAGTATACGAACTAATAGCTACTTCTTAGAAGAGTTAGCCCACGAAAAAAACATATACGTCCATGGTCCACATATTTTTATCCATGTACAACATACAATGTAGGCATGGCAGACCCGAAACCGGACCTCTGAGATACGGTCCGTCCACGGACCGTGAACCGATATCGAAACACTACACCCCCGCTCTGGTTGGTCGACCTTATCTCAATAATCACTTGGCATAATCGGCTATTTCACCGTGTTAACAGTCGAAGTGTCTGAATCCAGGGCATTTAGACTCCATGTGACCGGCTCAATCGGAAACCCCGCCCGATACATACGGGCCGTCCATTGGAATCACAATGACTCTCAATCCATAGATAAATACCTATGGTAGCCTTGGGATTATTAGAAACAGATAATAAAAACAAGTTCCAATTTCAAAATGACCTCAAGCAACCCCTCATACCTTATCATTGGCGCGGGTGTCTTTGGTGTATCAACCGCCTACCACCTCATCCAGAAGTATCCCAATGCCTCGATAACGCTGGTTGATCGAGATGCATATGACGCTGAGTCGCGCGTGGCAGCGTCATGGGATTGGAACAAAGTTGTTCGCGCCGATTACGACGACAAGGTGTATTGTAGACTTGCTCTTGAAGCCCAAGAGATTTTCAAAAACGACCCTCTTTGGCAACCGCATTTTCACCAGACTGGCGTTTACTGGAACTGTCGCAGCGACTACGCGCAAAATGTCATCACAAACCACAAGGAACTCGGTCGAAATGATGATATCATTGCTCTCCCCGTTGCCGAAGCCAGAAAGCTTTATGGCGGAATCTTTGATAATGCCGACTACACCGGTGTCAAGGAGGTTCTCGTGAACAGGGCTAGTGGCTGGGCTGCTGCCGGAGACGCTCTGCGAGCAGTGACAAAACGGTGTCTGGAATTGGGCGTCTCATACGTGACTGCATCCGTTACGAACCTTGAATTCGATGGTCGTGGCTCTTGCACCGGTGTCAAGACTCGATCTGGAGAGATATTGTCCGCCACGCATGTTGTCGTCGCTGCCGGTGCTTTCACACCGACATTGCTAGAGTGGAGTGCTGCGAAGAGTGGCAATCCTGGGCTACAAGCCGGAGAGCGGATTCTCGCGGCTGGTATTACGACTGGAATGGCACAACTCAATAAGGAGCAATATGAAAAGTTCAAAGACATGCCTGTTGGCTTCCAGGGTTACACACCGGATGAAGGTATGCTTTGCTTTTCCGGGTATCTTCGCATTTACATGAATTACCACTGATCATTACCCAGGAAAACCCTTCATTGGCACCCTTCCCCCAACTAAAGACCGCGAGCTCAAGTGGTGGGGATCTAAGATTTTCACAAACACTCGAGAAGTACTCCCTGGACATTACATCTCTTCTCCGCCACCCACACATGACTACAACCAATGGAAGGTTCCAGGGCCTCTCAAGCAGGATATTGTAGAGGCCAGGAATCTGTGGTATGGGCCCGAGAGTGCAACGTGGGAGATGACGAAACACCGTATTTGCTGGTTAGTGCTTCCCCTGACAACGCAATTGATTCCTTCTATTCTGACACTTTCAAGGGACGCTTTCACTACTACCTCTGACTTTATCATTTCACCTCACTCTGCCTCCAGAGGCCTATACATCGCCACTTGTGGTTCGTTCCATGGATACAAGTTCTTCCCCGTGCTTGGAAAGTACATCACGCAGATGCTTGAAGGAGAATTGGCGCCTGAATTGGTCGAGAAGTGGGCATGGGATCGACAGCGACCTGACTCGTCCGAGAACGTGGAGTACCCGAACTCTGAGATGAAGCATTTATTGGAACCTGCAGCGAAGTTGTAAAGGAAACATTTTGATGCGCGTGATATGATATAATGTTATTTGAATTGACGTTCCAAATAAGTATTTGTATTGTAATGCTGTTTGGCATTATACATACCCAAAGTTGGAGCCGATGGTTCTTTATACCCTTTGGATTCCTTCTCCTTGATGTATAGCCTTATATATGCTCGCAGAGAGAGAAAGAAGAGGGGATGTACTTGGATTGAATAGCACAAGTGCGGCTGCTTCGACATCTCCCTTTCCCTGGAACGCCATCAATGTCCCACAGAGCTGTCGGTTGTACTATTCCAACTAGAAAGGTTTACAATAACACCAAGAGAAACAATGACAGTAACAAACAATAGGATTTTCCAAGGTTAAAATATATTTTCAACAGAGCTTGCCTACTTTGTATAGATGGACAACAAATATGGATTCTATACTAAGTTTGGTCTACCTGTCCTAACACAACAGATCAAAGCAGAACATCACTTTTCAACACAGCCAGCGCATTCAATGCCACACAAGGCAGTTGCAAACTAGGAAAGGAAGCCATCCTCAAATCCATACATCTTCAAATCTCATCTTGTAAACCTCACATCTCAAAGACTCCCACGACGAGGGAAGGAAACACCATCCACTGCGGGGTGATCAGTGAACCAGGTCACCTTATCACCAGCACCCTGGTTAACCAGAGCTGAAGGAAGACTGGAGCCCTCCTCAAGATCAAAGATCTGCTTAAGGATATCCTTCTTGCCGGCGCCCGTGGCGACAAAGGCAATGTTGAACGCGTGGGTAACAACAGGCAGGGTAAGGGTGATGCGCTTAGGGGGAGGCTTGGGGGAGTTGGTCTCAGCAGCCACCCAAGCATCCTTCTCACGGAGCAAGGCGTGGCCAGGGAAGAGCGAGCAGGTGTGACCATCGGGTCCGCAGCCGAGGAGGATGAGATCAAAAGCGGGCACTTTGACACTATCCTTGGCGGCAAACTCGCGCATCAGATCCTCTTGGTAGAGATCAGCGAGTTCCTGGGGATCGTCATCCTCAATGTGGTTCTTGTCGATGGGGTGGATGATCGGTGCGCCGAGCTCAGCGGGGATCTTGGAGACGAGCTCGTCGTTCAGCAGACGGTAGTTGCTATCCTCGTCGTCGAGTGGTACGGCGCGCTCGTCGGCGAAGAAGATGTGCCACTTGGAGAATTGGGGGGTATCTTCCGGGGAGCCATTGCCAGTGGCGAGGAGGGCTTTGGCTAGAATGGTAGGCAGGGAGCCGCCGGAGACGGCAAGACGGAAGGTGCCGTGTCGGGCAAGAGCGGAGGTCTGACTGCGGAGGACGTAGCCTCGCAATTGGGCGGCTAACTCATCGGAGTTGGCAAAGCTGTGTAGGTTGGGGTGTCCGGTGGCCATGGTGATATGTGGGTGGGACAAGAATGAGGGGCAGGAGATATTTCGTTTTCTTTTTTTGGCGGGGCAAGGGCCGAGATCTAAACGCTTTTTTGGGGGTATGTTTGGCCTAGGCTTGGAGATGGATCAGATTACGAGGATAAGTAAGTAGTAGTAAGTCAAGAAAGAAGAGAAAAGAGACTGATGAGATGACATATGACGTCCTAACGTGGGATGGGATTTCTCCCAAGTGGGATGATTCCAAGGAATCATCCGGATATCCGCCTTCCAAGCTTCCCTATCTAAGGCAGGTTTGCCACACCTTATTCGACTTTCTCGTCATGGTCTAAACTGGGTTACATGATTCAAATAGTTTTTAATCCCAAAGTTGGAATGTACAACATACAATGTAAGTATCCAACCATTCAGCCCTGGAGGACGATCTTCATTTATTTGCATCATCAGGTTATATTATGCAAACATACCTACAACATAGGTAAATATAAATTATCACATTCAAAGATGAAAAGTACTCCGTACAATATACAATATTATCTCAATATTGGGTTGTTGGCGCCAAAGCCCAAGACGCCCACCTACCTACGTAAATGTACATGACTCTCATGGTATTTCCCCTTTCCGACTTAGTTTTGTTTTAGATCAAGTATCAAGTGGGGATAATTAATTTGATGTTCAATCTATTGCCTCCTATATTCTCATTTTTCGGATCAATAACCCGGGATATATTTGAAAATGTCCACATTCCCTTTAGATAGAGCCAAGGTTATGGTGAATATTCGATGGGTTTAGGTAGCAACGTTATTGGAATGAGCACATAAAACCTTGGAAGCAGCCCATCTGCCCAGGTGTATCCCGCATTGATGATCGGCAAAGAGAAGGGGGGAAATACGGATTACTCCGTGTGTTGTATGTTGTAGGATAGAATGGGAGAGGGAGAATAGTTAAAAAGGAAGACCATTTGAATATTTTCGCTGTTTCATATTCTGTATCCCTTTTTTCTCTAATTTTTTTTTTTCCCTTTTCTCCCAATTATCAAGTCAAATCATCATCACTTGGGAAAAAAAACTGGGGTAAACCGAGAAATCACGGGGCTCAACCGCCTAACCGGGTCCAACTCAAAAACATGCGATTTCCCCCCTTCTCCCCCTTCAAACTCTCCAAATCCAAAAAATGAGCTCTCCAGTACAAATCACTCCTCAACCTCAGACCGGTGGCGTTGCTCGTCCATCTGAGGCGACTTCTCCACAAACTCTCGACATCGTCCGATGCTCCCGTTGCCAACAATCTCTCAGCCTAGGCCAATCAGGCCGCAGCGTTGTTCAATTCGGCATGAATTCCTACTACTGCAGCCGTTGCGCAACCAAAGTCGGCTTCGGAGGGTGAATCGAAAAACGATGTACGAATCACGAACAATAAACCAAAGACAAACCCAAAACCAAAACCAAAACCACAATAAACCGGAGGATCTGGGGAGTAGTGGTTGACCGGATCAACATCACAAAAACCATCTTTCAAACCAACAAAAAATCGTCCCCCACCGTCGCAAGGGTAGATGCGATTTCCTTTTCAAATGGGATACCATTCTATCCCCGTCTATTCGATACTTCCCTTCGTTTTCCGACTTCGCCTCGGACCCCGGTCCCAGAGTTCCTGTGAGATTGTGTAGGCTGTGCTGGCACACGGCCTACTCTTCATTGATCGCGATTTAAGAATATCGATGTATATGGAGGATTATACAAGTTGTACTCGGTCAACTGGATTTTCTTGGGTGCCCAAGACACCAGTCTGGTGATCAGTGGCTCTCGGTGCAAGAACCACGGAACTCCGGACCGAGGTGCGCTTAGAAAGTCCTCGCAATTGGCTCATTTCACTCGGTCGGCATTGATCATACATTATATGTTGTTGCATGCTGGATTCTTGCGCCTTGATTTACCGACCCGGGTTCTCTTGCAAATTCAACAACTTTCTTAGGCGGCAGTGCTGTTTACATTTTCCCTTTCTATGCATTTTGCGTCATTGTTATTGCACTACTTGGAGCTGGTCTCGTGTTTTGGTTTCTCTTGCTCTTCAGCGATCGCCCACTGGGTTCCCATCTCATTATGTCTTTCAAAGCACACTGTCTAATATCACATTACATTTTCATATATTAAATAAGAATACATCATTTCATAGTCTGAAATATAGCATATAAACATGATCCTTTGCCTACAACAGTCTACCCTATAAAGATTCACCCACCTCCGCTCATTTTTACTAGTGTACAATTATCGTAGTATTTTATATGGCATTCTTACAAATGAATACTATATCAAAGTATTATCGTATATAGCAATCGGATCTTACTCCCTTCTTAGACGGAAGAACCCTTCTATCATAATACGTATAATATAGGATTCACTATATAGGTATAGGGACTTCTAAAGTGAATTGAATCTGAATTGAATCTGAATTGAATCGAATTATATTGTAGAGAGAGTAGTTGAAGAAGAAAGAATTCAAAATCATAGCTATACATGTTCAATACAACACGCTAAATTTAATTAGGAAGAAAATTGGCAGATCTGTTGGCCGCTAGTTTAGGGGTGGATGAATCTTTATAGGGTAGACTGTTGTATTTAGTATTCCTGCGAACCATCACATGAACAAAGCTCAACATCCACATTTGGCACCCGGAAATTCAAATCCCCCGTGGATGAGAATGATACTTCTAGGATTGACTTGAGAACCGAACATTTAAAACAGACTTTCCACTCCAGTTCGCCAGTTAAAGAGGTAGTAGATATGCAGATTGGCCCTGTGATCTCCCCTGGAGCCCAGTGCCTTGGCCAGGGCTCGTCATACAGCTTCGTCCCACCCCATGTAAATCCCACATGCTTGGAATGTGAGTAGCTCCCTGTGTGGTCATTTGTCTTGTCTCAATATACTTTCAACAGTCGCACATGCCCTGTGGCATGTTTCTTGTAGTTATTGGTCCCTAAGATTGGCCCTGATTAAAGTAAAGGAACACAGATGAAGATCGATTTTGAAGATCTGTACTCCGTAAGACACCTGTGTTTTGCATATTCCAAGGGCACGGTGTACTCGGAGTACTCCGTGTAGACCTGTGCGGTAGAGGGATGTTAACTACATAGTATTCCACATACTTGATTCTGACTTGCTGGGACCTGCAGTGTGACTCTCAATACAGCCTTGCGCACATTAGAATTTCGGTGGATTCGAGCTGGAGTTCCCAAGGTTACCCTTATTTGCTTCGATCATAATTCCCATCTCGCTCCAAAGGTATCTGCAAGTACTTGAGAAGCAAGACACGCATCGAAATCAATAGTCGATGTAATTGATCCAAAAAAGAAAGAAAAAAACAATATCAATAACTGCAAGATATGACTGCTCATGATCCGACCCGCTCGGATCGTAGATCCTTTTTCTTAAAAATATTTTTTTATTTTCTCTATTCTCTCTGTCTTTCCTTTCATTTCTTTCATTTCTGTTCATTCTTTTACATTTTCTATTTTTTTTTTTTGCTTTTTCTTTCAAGGGTTTCGATCTGACAATAGACACAGAAACCAATGTGATGAATACAGGTCCACTCTGCATGTCCTCTGCATGTCCGATCCGGATCTAGCGGTGTAATACATATTATTTAGTCAGGTAAGCCCTGTTTCCCCAATTTGCCTCTATACACGGGTATACCCGGTACTTGATGGAGAATATCCTTTAAATATTTATAGTATCAATAGCAAAGAAGGGGGAAAGAAGAGGACATATTACAGATAAGAATACACTGTCCTTAAGTGGCTATACCGGGGGGGAGGTGGGACGGCAGAGCCACTCTATTGCATTGTAATATTTGGCAGAGCTGAGCTCATGATAAAAATGACATATCTCAGCCTGAAGGAGAAAGGGAATTGCTTACTCTCTGATATGACTGGCTACTGCTCATTCTCTGTCGTCGCCATTCGTCCGAATTGTGCAGTATTCTGGGTCCCCGTGATTTCTACTTGCAAGCCATGAACAAGACTATCGTAGATTATTACTAGCCCTAAGAAATTAATTAACTATATCATATATCATCAGAACTATTCTTGTGAAACCTCGACGTATCCTCTTTAAATAATTATTTTTTTTGCCGCCAACGCTTTATAACCCGCTTGACTTTCGTCCTGCTCGTGGAGGGGTTTATCTCTTTTCTCTGCAGTTTGTCGGTCAGACCAAATCCGTTGACTTGCATTTATCCGACAGGGAAAAAAAAAAAACAAAGGTATGCTTGTGCGATTTCATTTCCCAAGAATTATACCTTACCTTGATGTTCGGTAATGTCGTTGTAGTCATCCCGGTCCAAAAAGGGCGGGGATGCAAAGGTATCACCATATTTATATACCCTGAGCTAACGTAGACCTCTGACAGAGAGTACAATTGTCCAAGTTCTGGACTCAACCGAATACTTGGTTGGACAAGTCGAATCTGGACTATCTCGCAACGTCGACGCACCTGGATACTTGCAAGCATCAACATCTATCCCTCCATTTAAATCCATACGTCTGAGCTAGTGTGCTTTCGGCACTAAAGATACAGGGGTGTATTGTTTTGAGATATTTGCAGCCATGCCTCTCCCCGGTCGTGAAAAAGGTCGTCCCAGATCGCGCAGGTCGGATGATGAGTTTGTCGTATTCCTTCAAGGCGTGAGTTTGATATGGAGGATTTCAAATGTGTTCAAAGTCTAACAAGAATTCCAGATTCCACCTCATTGCCGCTGGCAGGAACTCAAAGATCTCGTACGCCAAACTGCACTGCATATTCGCCAAGCAGTAGTATACGATGACAGCCATGGATTCCCCACCGGACTCGGCCAAATCATCGTCAAAAATGAAGACGAGGCCTGGCGAACGTACCGTATGTATTGATATCCCAGCAATCCCCAATGCTCCGTCCTAAAATCGCCATAGATCGCCTTTCCACCAGCGGATGGGACGGCCAGAGTCTGGTCGTCACACTCTCGCGGACCAGTACGCCAACAAAGCCCATCGCCGGACCTACCAGAAGTCCCGCAATGATGCCTACAGGCTATATCTCTGGCCACTCCACACCTCCATTAGTCCATGGTAATATGGCAATGCCCCCATCACCCGTCTCACCAGAGTCAGTTTACCGCATTCCCAAATATGAAATTGAAATATGAACCAAGCTAACCTAACTCCCCTTCACCCAGATCTTCCAATCCCTCCACTCCACCATATCCATACCCAGAGTACGGCGTCATGATGGTACCCATACCAATGCCACACCAAGGCTTCATGCCTATGATGCCAGATCCACACGCCCCACCAATGCAATGCTACCCCCCATCCCCAGTAATGGACGGCACAATGTACGAGCCACATTGGAACATGATGCCAGGCTACCAGATGTCCCCACCACAGAACTACCAACACTACCACCCCCACGCCAAAGGCACAAACCTCAACTCTCCATCTTTCTACCCAGACCGACGAGCCATCACAATCGAGAACTTGAGCGCGACTACCACATGCGCCGATCTAAAAACCCTTCTGCAGACAGCCGGCACTGTACAGAAATGCAGCATAGTCACCACGGACTCGGACTCGGTCGATGGCAATGGCAATGGCCAGCTCTGCGGGCTGATCATAATGCAAACAGCGGACGAGGCCCAGTGCGCTGTGACCATGTTCAATAATTTGACTTTTATGGGGTCGCGGATTAGAGTGAAGGTTGATCGTCGCTCACATCTTGCGCGGGCTGTTAGCTTTGATGGGGGTTTTTCTGGCTCAGACACCGCGGGATCGGTGCCAGACAATAAGGATACGTGTCAGTCGTGGGCGGATGAGATGACTGCTGAGGCTCATGCTGTTGATGTCTGTAAGCCGTTGGTGATAGATGGGTCTGGGTTGAATAGGTCCATTGAGATTCTGTCGACGTCTGCGCCGACGTGATAGAATGTTCATGTATTATTCGAGGTGGGTGGTGGTCGATATTAAAACATATATATGTTCTACTTGTGCTTTGCCTTGCTATTGGCTTTTGTAGTGGTCTTTCTTGGTCGTGTTCGATGTAACTTATTCTGCTTCCTAGGTGGTTGGATTCTTTTAACTATGGATCCTCTAGCAAAGGGTTATAGTTATCTCTTCATTATAATGTCTATTCTTGGACTGCATAGGCAGCTCTATGAGTGTTCAACCTCCCAGACCCCCCTTTATTTTACTTACACCTATCGATATACATATATCCCAAATGAACATCCTAGATATCTCTATTCATTCTTCCCTACACCCTACATAGATCGCACTAGATACAAATCCGTATAGGAATTCCTATGCGGACACAACTTCTTCCCAGACGTAAAGTGTCCCAACACACTCACATCTTCACAATCCAAATCCCAAGTCTTACCTTGCTCCTTATCCCCCAAAGCCGCCAACAAAGCACCAACCAAAACCCCAATCATCCTCGGACCAAAGATCGGCTTGGCAGGACATTCAAACGGCGGACATCCAAAAGGCATAAACGCATCTCCCTGCGCTGACGTAAGAGCAGACCAGCGCTTTGGGCTGAATCTCTCTGCATCAGAACCCCAGATATCAGACCTCAGATGACACCCCTCGATATCAGCGGATTTTATCTCATGAGATGTCCCCATACTCTGGTCCCACTGGTAGGCTCGATGTATGTGTCTCGTAGGCACGTATAGCCGGAGTGATTCAAGGACTATTTGTTTCGCACTAGGTGAGCACTGAACACATCGCGTATCACCTATTCCGGGCTCATTGCTAGACGGGGATGCGGGGCCTGCGTCGAATTGGGATTTGGTAGGGTTCTTAGAGAATTCAATCATTGTATCTCGCCATGCTGGTACTTCGTTCCCAGTCGCGAACCTGATCTCTAGGAAGGCTCGTAGGACGACTCGCCACATAGTCTCGAAGGAAGGAAGGATGAGGTTTAGTGGGTTATTTTCTGAGAGATTGTGTGTTCCGAAGATATTGACCAGAGAAGTCTGAAGCAATACATCGTCTTCGAATCTGGGAGTATCGTTCTCAGCTGATTTCAGCTTGGAAGATATCCAGACTCGATTTATAGACTGTGCTAAGCTCAGTAGATTCTCATCGCATGTTTGGTCTTGGGGCTTTTGCTTGAAAAAAAGATACAGCACTACTTTCAATGAAAGTATTTGTGCTAGACTGGCGACGTTGATTCGATTTCGGTCGACCTTGGTCTTATTGCTGCTCGGCTTCTGCTTTCCTTTGTGGCAGATGTTCCCGTCACTATCATCCAGTCTGGGAAAGCCATGCTCGACCCAGTGGCTGGCTGTGACTCTGGCGAACTCCGATACGCTGTGCCACTGCTTCGCCGATAGATTGATCAAAGGTTTGACTTTCGTTACGAACATGCTGGCATGGACGCTATCTGTTCGGGTGAAGGCGTTATCTATTCGGAAGGCGATAGGAAGATGTCCATTGGCCATGGCTTTCGCCTGGTGTGGTGAGAGGGTATTTGGTTGATCTTTCTGTTTCAACATGCCGGCAATGATTTGGCGACATAACGCTGGGTCGTTTGATGTGTGTTTGGTTTTCTGTCTCTTGCCCAATATCACAATGAGAAGGAGTGATATGGCGAGGACGATGAATGTTCCTAGAGCTGTCGACATTTTCTCTGATTGAGCAACGATGGTTGGAGAACTAGTGGTCAAGTATAGGGCCATACTTATACTTATAATGCAGACTATCAAAGGGGCCTAAGGCATGTAGGTTGCATGGATGAAGAAGATGTCTTATCTGCTTTGTCTTGATTAGACCTCCGCACCGGCCCATAAAGCCCACAGCCCAACCCAGCCCAACTCGCAAATGGGCTGGGCTTTGGGCCCCCACCAATGGGCCATGGGCTTAGTTGGGCTTCGAAGGTAGGGCCCATAGCCCACTGCTGGTTGGGCCATGGGCCTGAGGTCCGGGCCCAACTCGGCCCATTGCTGAGGTCTAGTCTTGATCGTCTCTTGGGAAACGTGTTGAGATCGACAGATGGATACTTGAATACCTGATTCATCAGGCTTTGTTTGTCAGGCTGGCCACCTAGATATGTAGCTATTTGTGTGTTTGTAGAAAGTAACCTTTCTTCTCCCTCTCTCTGGTCCTTACTAGCTTCATCAAAACGACAAATAACTTTGAAGAGAGTGTACAAACTGATGCTTTGTTCCGCATGAAGATATGCCCTATGAGGCAGACAGCAAATATTGCGTTGTCTCAGAATAACAGACGAAAAGTAGGGTTTCTACCTTGTACAAACGAGAAGGGAAGCGACATGTTCCACAGGATCAAAGAATCAGAATTATGAAAGGGAGGATCATATCTCAACTCAAGTGAATTCTCAAAAAGACTAGCCAATAGTTGTGTACAATCATCAATTCATTCAAACAAGCGTGTTCTCTTAGGTATTCGTCAATGTAAGTCCCATATCCCATCCAGTCACCATACCCAATCGTTGCGATCAATCATATCAAAAACGCCATGAAACCCAGGTACTATGACATTTAGCTCTCTTTTAGTTAGAGCTTCTCAGTGAGCTCAAACCATGTCTATTTTGCATGGCTAATCATCTCTGCATAAAGGTCCCCAGGGATCTTACGGACGAGGAGAACGGTCAAAGCAATGATCTCCTTTGCATCAAGGGGAGGGAATGAGCGGAGGATTTTATTTGGGCTATAGTCAAGTTAGCTTATGTTGGATAAAAATCCAAAGGACGCTCTGGAACTTACCTCGGACTATCAAAAATTAAATCTCGCATACGGATTAGCTGGGCGACAATGCATAGAATGTTCAGGTGTGGCCCATATGCAAATAAGAAATCCCACAGATGCAACACCTCTGGCAATGGAGGCGTGCAAGCGCAGAGAGTCAATACCGATGGGAATGCGTACAACTCGGCATGCATACCCTTGGAGAACAGATATGCTGCAAGCTTAGGCTCCACGATCTCAAGACATCGGTCGACTAAACGAAGACCCTTATGGACTCCATCCATAGCACCACGGATATATCCTGGACATTCGCGTGTGACAAAGTAATGGAACAGAGCGAATGCTTCCACCTCGCTACGGGCAGCATAGAGGAACGGCGCACACAAGACATTCATGCCTTGGACGTACATTGCCGAATCACTTGTAGTGGTATTCGTGACCTTCTCCAGCTCCCCGCCAAAGGGGGATTCCTCTGCAATGCTGGGTGGTGCATTCACTAGAAGCTCCATATCACGGCGCCGAGATGACGTCGGTCGAGACCGGGGTTTCGGTCTGGAATCGTGGAGTTTCCATGCTACAGCGTTGAGGAGTCGAATCAAGCTTGCTTCTGTGACTCGGCGTTTGAAGAGAGGGTCTGTGGCTAGTGTGCGGAAGGTATCATTGCGAATTTTGGCGTAAGCGGGAGAACGGCCGCGGTGGATAAGAGCAAGGTAGTCATCGGTGGGCATAGGAGGAATGTCGAGGAGGACCAGCCAGAGATAGATTCGGTATGGCGACTATCATTTCGAATCGTTAGAGATTAATCTTGCAAAACAGACTGGGTACCCCTCACCATGCCATCTCCGTCAGCATCTACTCGGCTAGATAGGACGAGGTATTTGAGCTCTCCAAGTCCCTCATTGGGATTTGAACTCTGCGGTCCATCGCGCAAGAAGTTCTCCAAAAGCGATCGTTTTACACCAATTCCTGACCCTGTTTTCCGCGCGGGTCGTCTCTGAGTTGCGGGTGGTGTGGCAGCAGCTGCTTCACGAGAAGCCGCGTCGCTATTTGATCGAGCTCGGCGATGTGCGCGCGCTCGGGTTGCAGCACCAGGACCTGCTGCTGATCCGGGGTCAGCTTCATTGGAGTCAGCTTGGCGAGAGGCTTGGGTCTGTGCAATGAGCGCGCTAGAGGTCGATAGCACTTGGTGGGATTGGATCTTTCGGAGAGTTCGCATGGTTCGCGGCGATGCGGGTGTGTCGGGGCCCGGGACCCCGAGAGCCCAGGAGGGCTGAGGTTTGGCCATTTTTCTGCAATCAAGTCTGCATTAGAAGGCCACGGTCAGACATCTTTAGGAAACGGGGTAAGATGAGCGCAGTTGGCGGGTGGAGGTGTATCAGATCGCGGTGGCTGGAGCTTTTCTGCCGATGAAATGCGGAAGGCGTTGGCTCCGGCGTATAGTTCCACTTTTACTATTTACTATTTACAACATACATAGCTCACTCCTTTTACCAAAAATTTCCAATGACAATTGAATAACTAATGGTACATGATTATTCATGACGAGCTTTGTATAGACTGACCTTTGCTTCTATAGACCTGGAATTTGTCAATTGCTAAAAATGATATAAGACGCAACCCCCCAACGCCAACTCAATTGAAACCCATATTCGTGATAGCAGTTCATACATGTGCTGGATCTCCTTCACGCTTTGCATTATTTCCATTCTCCCCACCCATGACGCTGCGCACGAAGTCATGATACTGGAAAACCTCGCCTCTCTTACCCATCCCGCCTGACTTCGCTCCTCGGCCAATAAATGCTGGGCGCCCTATAAACCCACTGAAGACATCATCAATCTGTCTTTCGGTCAAACGTTCCTCTCCGTCTTCTGGGGAGGTATGCAGTAGAGCATCACGTAATTCGGCGGCATCGATTTGCCCGTTGTCATCGTCATCAAACGCGGCAAGAGCATTGAGAAGCTCCTGCGAAGGTGACATCGATGCCATCAGTCCAGAAAGTGTATTCAAGAAGGTTGGGAAGTTCATAGTCCGGCCTGATCCCGGTGGGAAATAGTGCGAGAGCGTAGAGGAGGACGAGTCTTGGCCTGTTCAAACACTTGGATTAGTTCCTCATGTCAATTTCAAAAGAAAATAAATGGGGTTTCTTCCTACCCAAAGTTGTCAGCACATCAATCACATCATCTTTGTCCACGAGCCCGTCGTTATCCCGATCGAGAACCTGGAAAGCTTCCCTAATCTCCCTCACTTGTTGCGCCGATAGCTTTCCAGCCGCATCACCACCTGGGGAGGTAAAGCCACCCGTCCTTGTCCCAATAATTGGGGATGGGGTTCCTGGCGACCGCGCTCCTTTCGTTGGGGAAGGAGAGAGCTCTCTGCCAAAGTTCGGCTGGGGAATGGGCCGCTCGCTCTTCGGATAACGCGATTCACCATCCTCCGCTGTATATGATTGATTGAGCTTGCTAGGCGACACCATAGGTGTATATGCCCGACTGGGAGAGCTCCCCGGGGTGCCTCCTGTGCGACTAGCTGAGGGCGGGGAGTTTGGCGTGGACGGGCGCCGGAACGGGGATGCCCTCGGCGACCCAAAGGATAAGGGCGATGGTTTGAAAGTGGGATTGTTGGCCTAGATCATTGCCATTAGCCTTAAATAGGTATATCATCTATAAAACCCTCACTTACCATGGTGAAAATCGGGTATGAGCTGAATTATGAATTGCAGACAGCCTATGACGAAGGCTTATCGATGTAAACAAACCCGGCACAGCAACATAATTTTGCCACCGCCTTTCCCACCGCCCTATGCTATTTATATAAACGTACATTTATCCTCAGTTGTAACGTATTGTATGGTCCTTGTTTAGTTTTAATATATATAATTTGACCTTGCTGCATAGATTTTTAAGGTCTATTTATGGCATCCGGGTAAAATGATCTTTGGCTGACTATGTTGTACGGAGTAGGTGTTGCATAAAGTCGCATGCAGTGTTCATACATAGATCTATAAGGACTCATACTCGTCACATCAGCCTTCGATTGGCTTCCAAGAATCCAGCTACGTATGATGGATAACACTGATGCACGCTAAGTCATGTAACTATTCGACCTTTCTTCAGACATGTAATACTAGAGAGCAGTCAAGTATTCTACGATCAATGTTGCCTCTCTCTATGCTATATCGGGTAAGACATAAGTGACGAGTATTGCTTTTTGGTAGATGTTCTAGAACTGTAACAATCGGATGTGTCAATTCTGTGGCAATTCCGAGATAGAAATAGAAAGATCTGCAATGCACTGTAGAAAAGAAGGGAAGTTGCATTCTGATAGATCGTCCTCCATGTTCAACCCTGGAATGGGTATAACTATGGATCTTATCGCCTTATCGTCTCTCCACTGTGGAGAAATCGTCCTTTTTCTTAACCCCTCTTAACCCCTGAACAGTCAATTCGAGACATTCAATTCAAACTATTATAATCATTGGCCCTTGACGGTGTACTTTTTGTGCCCCCGGTATGCCACTCGATTTATAGCCTGGGAGCAATCCTCTATCCTCATCAGCCCCAGAAGATGGCAACGACACTACCGTATCGACCGTCGAACGACTCCCTCTCCGCCTCGAATAACCGCCAAACAAGTGGTCTTCCTCGACTTTCGCCTGCGGCCTCCTTTATCGGACGTTCGCCCAGCAGTTCACACGGCTCTTTTCGAAGAACATCCACAGACCATGCAACCTCAGGCTTCAGGCCACGCCGCTGCAAAGCGCAGTACCCGCTCGATTCGCCGGAGCGCCATGTGGAATACATCCTAGTTGCGTCCTTCCATATTGATCGGGGCCCGATCATGGAGCACCAGTACCCCGCTGCAATCAGTGGGGACGAGAGCATGCTTGCAGAGCTGATGCTGCCGGATCAGACGCATGTGCGGAGTCAGGACTGGACCATATTCTTCTTACACAAAGACACCAGCGGCGACGAAGAAACGGATTCAGCGGATGGAAAGAAGAAAAGAAAGCGGAAATCACAATACCACGGAAACCAGGAGGGAGCCGATATCCAGGACGAGTACTTCGATGAGACCTCCGATGACCCCGACAGTAGCGATGACGAGGGTGGTGAAGGGCCACCCTTGATGTATGTGCTGAATCTAGTCAACACGAAGCAGGATAACACTGTTCGAAGGTAGGTCGTGCTGTCCAGTCTGAATGTACGGGTGCTAACAGCGAACAGAGGCGCAGTAGTCAAGGCAATGGCAATCTGTACGCGACATTCATTCCTCCACATTTACAAAGTAAGCTACTATGCTACTCCTGGCCTTAGCACCTAGAAAATTCTGACATTATGCAGCCTTTACTCCTCCTAGCGCTGGAAGACTACTTCAAATCTCCATTCCCCGAAACTCTGGCATCCCTCTATGACGCCGTGAACGCCATGGACCTTTCGTTAATGCCAAAAATGTCGATACTTGAGCGGCATATCTTACAATCTAGCAACACAAAAGATATGTTCCTGGAGAAATTCGAGCAAATGATCCGCCAGCGGGAAGAAGAAGAACTCCAAGATGGAGAATGTCCGCCGTCACCGAAGAAAATCAGCCGATTCACCCTACCGCGGGATACACATGAGTACGAGTCGAAGGTGGTTTACAATGACATCCCCATACCGGTCAAAATTCCGACAGTGATTTGGCCGGAGACCGTTGGAGACTTCTCCCTGATCAAGCTCATTCAGACGTTCGCCGTTCCTCACGCCACATCCCCCCAGGCTTTCCCAGCGCATCCCCATTTGACAACCAGCGGTCCATTCACACACCCCATTATTGTTCTTGTCAACGCCATTCTCACTCAGAAGCGGGTAGTGTTTCTAGGACACAACCGGCCATCGGGAGAAGTTGCAGAGGCGGTCCTGGCGGCCTGCGCTCTTGCATCCGGTGGCATTCTGCGTGGATTTACTCGACACGCGTTCCCTTATACCGATCTGTCCAAGATTGACGATCTTCTCAAGGTACCTGGGTTTATTGCGGGAGTCACAAACCCTACATTTGCCAACCATCCTGAGTGGTGGGACGTTATGTGCGACCTCCCGACGGGTCGCATCAAGATCTCAAGTCATGTTGAACCTGCACCAGTAACAGAAGGGCTTCTGTTCTTCCAACAGCAAAATTCGCTCCTGGTCAACAGCACCTCCAGCACGACCCACGACCCAACAGGTGACACACTATTCATAGAAGACATTCTCCGCAGCATCAGCCAACGCCACGGCGAGAATGCCGTCCGCGCAAAATGGCGAGCCTACATAACAAAATTCGTCCGCGTCGCCGCAGCTTTCGAAGAAACAGTATACGGCGCCTCGAACCTCTATATCATCGGCCCAGGCGAAGAACTTTCCCCAGACAGCCCAACAGGCCACCAAAGCGACGCCTCAGACCCAACAACTCTCCGCGGGCACGGATACGTATGGACGGATGAATTAGCCAAACAACGCGAGCTCTCAGCGTCCGTCTCCCGAATCGAAGGCTGGCGCAACACCCGCTCCTACTACTCCTATATCCAAGATATTGCAGCAATGTACTTCCCCGCGCGTCCAATCCAACGCCCAGACATCCACCACCACCACGACCGTCTCCGCGCCTTAAAACTCACCCACTCCGAAGCCGCCTCCATCTACCTCGCCCTCTCCCACTCCGTCAAAGACTACGCCGGCATCTGCCAGCTCTTAACCGTCGCACCGGAGAACCAGGCCGGTCTCTTCTATGTCAGCATGGGCCTATTCCATCCGGACCAGGTTGTCCGCGAAGCGACAGCCGATCTTCTCGATCGCATCGCTACACACCCAGCCGGCCGCCATTTCTGGACGCATGTGGGTCGCTTCGCGAAGTTGGGGTATATCCGTGTTAAGCGGGAACGAGACGCCGCCGTACAGAGTCCTATATCTGGTGGCGGGTCGCCGATTCCTACGAGTCCTGGGGCTAGCTTTGGAGGTGAGCCGCAGAGCCTTGTTGGTGTTGCTATGGGAGGAGGGTCGAAGAGGAGGAGTTAAAAAGGGTTTGTAGTCCTTTTTTTTACATAACATTTTCTTGTCAGTGAGCGTTTTTGTTGTGTTATTTTGTTGCTGTCTTTGTCAGATTCTTCATGCGTGACGAACTATGCGCACTCGAACCATGATTTCAGATGTGATTTCTTTGTCTTGTTTATATTGTGTCTATTTATAGGTGTGGATATGGCTTGTGAATACTCAAATACTGTCTGGCGTCTGATGAATACATTATTGACCCCAGTTCATTTTTGGCATTAGCGAATCTTGGGACTCTCACAAAGACAATATAAACGAATCGAGTCAACCCCGATCGGATACGGAAGGAAGTGAGTAAGGAAACGACCGAGTGAATAACTGCTACAGAGCAAAATATGGACAATATCACTAGAAATTACACACAGATCAGAACAATCAGACCAGAAAGCCAGAAGCACGCTCGCTGACATCAACCATGGCCATACCCAGCCGGGCAGACAGACCCCAAAGGATAAACAAGAAAAGAGAGAGTGTGTGTATGAACAAGAAGAAGAAACCAAATTATCCAAATCAAAACAATCCTGTCAACATGACACCAAGAACCAAAGCCATGACAGTAACAAATGCAAGCTTGGGCAAGGGAACAGCAAGACCCGCGCCAGCCCTGACATCCGCCGACCCAACAGTGATATTAGTCGAGGCAAAGCCACCCCCACAATGCGCATTAACAATCTTCGCCGAGGGAAGATAAGTCGAATCAAGAGACTGACCATCCCGTCTTGCCCACCCAGAAAACAACTCCATAGTCGCCTTCAAACACTTATTACAAGTCGGCACATCCCCGCCAGTAAGCGGGGTACCCAGTGGCATGAGATAGACGCTGTAGTCATCGGGTGCTGTTGCATTCGACACCGCATCCACGAAACAATAGTCTGTAGTCGAAGGGTTCGTGAGACAAGTGGCACGGTAGATTGGTTCGTAAGCGACGAGATCGCGATACGTGCCCTTGACGACGGAGTTACCGTGTTCGTAGTCGTCGCCGCAGTTATCTGGTTGGAGGAGGTCGGCTGCGAGGGCGGTCATGATTGATGCGCACTGGGAGACATCTGCCGAACAGGATGTGTCCAGGATGCGGGTGGTGGCGGGTGCTGAGTTTAGGGTGTGGAAGAAGGCGTTTGAGTTCTCGATTAGGAGGGAGATGGCATTGCAGTTTGAGATTGTTGTGTTTGCGCGCCATTTCGCGAAGAAGTCGATGCAGGTACTTGAGTTCGCGAAGTTGTAGGAGAGTGTGTCGAAAGGCTTGGGCATTCCTGTTGTTGTGGAGGTTGATGCTGTGACGATTGTTCGTCGGCGTATTGTTGTTGTTTCTTCCGTGGGTGTTTGGGGTTGTCGATCTGTGGTCTTGATCTCTCCACTTGGGTGCCAGGCCGATCGTGGCATGGGCAGATCTGTGGGGTTCACTGATTCGGCCCGTGTGGTTGATAGACAGAGAATAGTTATTATGATTAGGAGATTGTAGATATGGTAAAGACGGGACATTTTGGCGTTATGTCGTCGACTTGGACATCGAGACGCAGACATTAGCAGTCAAGTATGAATTATTAGGTGTGAAAGAGAGTCTTTGTATGTTAAACGAGTGACAGAGGTGTTGGCGAGTTCGGGAAACAAAGAAGTGTTTTATTCCAGCATAGTGAGTGTGACGAATTAGGAACGATGAATCAGTACTTCATTGAAAGGAGTGGCTTGAGGGGATCGGAGAAGATGAAGTTGATGAAGTTGATGAAGTTGAAGTTGAGAAGCGCACGAGGTAAGATCTGTTAACCCTGGAAAGTTACAGAAAAGGCTAAAATGGGACTTTTTCTGTAGTTCCAAGGCAATTGACACTGGCCAAGGCCGAGAACGTGTTGCCAATGCGCTAGAGGACTCCGAGGTACCACTAGCACACGGACTAGACCGTTCGATGGACTTTCGGGTTCTGTTGAGATATCTCCAGGGGTGTACTCCTGTACTCCTGTACTCCTGTACTCTTTATCCCGTATAGAGTAGATCCATTACCTAGTAAGTACCTCTGTAGGCCGAGACCATGACTTCGATTATTTCCTATTTATGTTTTCTTTTTTTCTTCTTTGCTTTCTCTCCTTCCCCGTCTGAATGGTATATATATCATTATCATTCGGAGAATAGGTCATTCTGAAACCGAAACATGAAGTATGAAGTACAACATACCACGGGGGATGGAAATTGAAATTCAGTCTAGTCCAGTCAAGTAAGGAGATCTTGTAATGGGTCCACGGGTTGGAGATCATTCTAGGTTTGGACCTTGGTATAGCATATAGCACTTAAGTCTATAATCTTATATCTACATCTATATCACTATAACTATCACGATAACTATCACTATAACTATAACTAGTTATACAATACATAGTTAACTATTCAATTTCTTTCTGATAACTCGGTTCTCGGAGCCAATTAGGTAAGAGGAATTTCGGTAAATCATCCCCCCGGGGCCCCCCACACAGAGTCATAGCAACATCCATATGAGATACTACTTGATAGACTCTTTTATATTCAATTCAACTTAAAAACTTATCATGGATTCATTAGTACCTGAAACCAGAGTTCTGGCTGTTGCCAGTCATGTAAGTGAAATTGCCCACTCCTTCAGATCATAAGCTGACATTTTCCACTAGGTAGTCTACGGGTATGTGGCAAGACTAATAACCCGGTTTATCATGTTTAAAAGACACCATTGGAGTCATTGAACTAACATATTCTCTCCAGTCATGTCGGAAATACAATGGCAACCTTCGTCATGCAATCCCTGGGCTGCGAAGTCGCTGCCTTGAACACCGTCCATTTCAGTACGTTGCAACCCGGGCTTAATAACCCCAGCCCTGACTCACATGCAATTGCAGGTAACCATACAGGCTATCGCCAATTCAAGGGAACTCGTGCCACCGCGCAGGAAATCTCAGACCTCTACCAGGGTCTATGCCAGAGTAACCTCACAGACTTTGATGTCATGCTATCGGGCTACGCCCCGAGTGCAGCAGCTGTGGAATCAGTAGGCACTATCGGCATTGATCTGCAAGAAAAAGCAGAGAAAAAACCCGGGTCATTTTTCTGGGGTAAGTAACACCCCGGCTATTCCTCCCAAGTATAGACAACTGATATAAATATCTATCAGTCCTGGATCCAGTCATGGGCGACCAAGGCCGACTATATGTCAACGACGACGTAGTCCCCGCATACAAGAAAATCATCCCCTTTGCGGATCTGATCTTGCCCAACCAGTTCGAAGCCGAGTAAGTCGTCCAAACTTCAACTTCAACTTCAACTTCAACTTCATACCCAGACAATGGCCACTAATAAAACAACAGAACCCTCTCCGGCATCAAAATAACATCCCTAGAAACCCTCGCTTCAGCAGTAACAGCCATCCACAAAATCTACTCAGTGCCACACGTGATAATCACCTCAGTGCAACTCTTCAAGCTCTCCCAATCAGGCTCAACCCCACCCCCACCAGAGAACTTCCTAACAGTAATTGGTTCAACCACCCGCTCCGACGGATCACCGCGACTATTCCGCGTCGATGTCCCAGCACTGGACTGCTTCTTCAGTGGAACGGGCGATATGTTCGCCGCACTGACCGTCGCACGTCTAAGCGAAGCCGTTTCCGCAGTGCATGGCCTGCGCTCGACCAAGTCCTGGCTTTCGCCCGATGATGTGGCGGCTACGGATCTGCCTCTGGCTAGCGCCACTGTCAAGGTTCTGTCTAGTATGCATAGTATTCTGGAGCGGACGTTGGAGAGTCGGGATGCGGAGCTGGCGGTTGCTGTTCCTGCGTTGGAGGGAGAGGCTTCGCCGGAGAAATTGCAGAAGAGGGATTATTTGCGCAGGACTAAGGCTGCGGAGGTTAGGCTTGTGAGGAATACGCGGATTTTGCGGGATCCGAAGATTTTGTTTGAGGTGCAGGATTGGAAGAAGGAGGATCTTCCAAAGGATTTGCGGTAGGTTTTGGGTAGGGTTTATATCTTTTGCATGAGACATGGTTAGATGATAGAAGGATTTCGGGGGGGCATTAGATGAAGCCGGGTCGGTGGCCATCTCTATATCAAAAGCCGGTTCGGTCTGCACATAGATTTGATTATTGTATCAAGCATGGAATCTTTATATGTTTTATTCATTCAGTCAGACATAATCTCGAATGCATGTAATCATAACTAGGCTCATTTTTAACCCAGAACCCATCTAATTTTCGTCTGTCCTCCTAACTTTGTACCGAGCTATGGCCCTTAAATGCCGGTGCTACCGAATCCACCGGCACCACGGACACTCTCCTCCAGCTCCTCGACGACGCTCACTTCAGGGGTGTAGATCTAGAACCGGTCAGACAAATACACACAACATACAGTATTAATAGCTGGAACTCACCCGCTCCAGAACCAGCTGGGCAACACGATCACCCGCCTTGATCGGGAAGTCGACATCAGAGTGGTTGAACAGAAGCACCTTGACCTCACCGCGGTAGTCGGCATCAATGACACCAGCACCGGTGTCAATGAAGTGCTTAGCAGCAAGACCGCTACGGGGAGCAATGCGGCCGTCTGTAATCCTCATTAGAATTGCATCCACTCTTAACTCAGCCTCAACAAGCAGATAGCTTCGATAAAATTCTCAATTTATCAATCTCAATCAACAGGTATAGTCACATACAAGTTCCCTCAGGCACAGCAATAGCAATACCAGTATCAACAGCGGCCTTGCCCTTAGCGGGGATGACAGTCTCCTTCGCAGCGTAGATATCGTATCCAGCCGCAAAAGCCGATCCGCGAGTCGGAGCCTGGGCAGATTCAACAAGCTTCTTAACAAGCAGCGGGGGCAGCGGCTGCTGGATCGAGGTAACGGCGGCGGAAGTCATTGTGTCAGGCTTTGATCGTTTCGGCAGCGGGGAAGCAGGGAGGGAAGGCGGATTGTGTGCGGGGAGGGATTTCTCTTGAGGTGGCGGGGTGGTCTCTTTGGTCATGATAAATCACAAAAATGGTAGGATCGAAGATCGAGAATCGAAGTGGATAGAGGGTTAAAAATAATAGGGTCCCACAGTACAGCGTAGAGTGAATTGGCTAACGCAAGTTACAAGTCCCCCTAGCTTCACAAAAATTGCGGTGAGCTCCACGCTCGACTGCGCGTTTCACCGCTGGGACGCGTCGGGTGTTTGTTCTGTTTGTTCTGTCCTCCCCGCTCGACGGCGGTGACGCCGAGGAGTTGCTGGGGCCGAGGTCCCCCGGTCACGCCGAGGAGGTAGGTGTTGGGGACATTTATTGCTTTCCTTGTACATATTAATCCAAAACCATCGTCACTACCGTCGTCACTTTGCAAAATACGTACGCCTTTTTAAACGGTCTTTTCCTTATTCCATATCGACATCATGGCGGGAGAAGTGCGCCAGCCTATAGATATCCCCTCGTTGGAGAAGTACATTGACCAGAATGTGCCCGAGGTCAAGACTCCACTTGATGTGAAGCAGGTGAGTCTGGCCCAGTCAATCAAAAAGAAAATCAGCAATATCAAACAGACCAACTAATATCCTGTCACTGTAGTTTGGCTTCGGTCAATCAAACCCTACCTACCTTCTTACTGCCGCTGATGGCAAGCAGGTCGTTCTGCGCAAGAAGCCCCCTGGCAAGCTGCTCTCGAAGACAGCTCATAAAGTCGAGCGCGAGTACAAGATTATCCGGGCATTGGGGGATACCGATGTACCTGTTCCGAAGGCGTACTGTCTCTGCGAAGATGACAGTGTGATTGGAACGGCATTCTACATCATGGAGTTCCTAGACGGGCGACATTTCACCGACCCAGCGATGCCAGGCGTGAGCGGAGAAGAGAGGAAAGCACTGTACGTCACGCGATTGGGGCTCCAACAATCCCCCCAACTAGTGCCTCCACATTACTAACAAGCCTCCCTCCCCAGGTGGAAGAATGCAGTACAAACCCTCGCAAAGTTCCACAGCGTAGACCCCAAAAGCGTGGGACTCGAAACCTTCGGCAAACCGACAGGATTCTTCGACCGGCAAATCGCCACTTTCAAGACAATCTCCAAAGCGCAAGCCGCGGTCGTCGACGCCGACACCAACGAACCCGTCGGCGAACTCCCCCACTTCGACGACATGGTGACATTCTTCTCACAAAAGAACACGCAACCACTAGACCGGGGCACACTCGTGCATGGGGACTACAAAATCGACAACATGATCTTCCACAAGACGGAGCCGCGCGTGATCGGAATCCTAGATTGGGAAATGGCGACGGTAGGGCACCCGCTCTCGGACTTCTGCAATCTCACGAGTCCGTACATAATGGACGGTGGGGACAGCCAACTGTCGCAGTTCGCGCCGGGGGTTGTTCCAGGGTTGCCGCGGCGCGAGGAGTGCATTGGCTGGTACGCCGAGACATCTGGGTACGAGACGAGCTCCGACGTGGCGTGGGGCGATGCATTCTTTGCGTTCCGGGGCTCCGTGATCATGCAGGGCATTGCGGCCCGGTTCGCTGGGAGGCAGGCTAGTAGTGCTCGGGCTAGTGATTATGCGAAGAGGGCGAAGCCATTTGCTGAGGGGGCTTGGGAGAGGGTTAGGGCTGTTAAGAGGGCTAGTGAGGGGAAGTTGTAGTCTATTACATATTACACTCTATTAAGAGTATTACCTATGTAGGTATTTACTGGACTTTTGCTTTTCATTGGATTGTTGACGGTACTTATGGGGAGGGTTTTGAGGGTTTCAGGTTTTGTGACCTTGTATATATTCAGAATCGAGGCCTGGGCTTTTTTTTTTTTTTTTCACTTGTATTCTAGCGCCCGTCTAGATGTAGATGGATGCATGTATAATGTAGCTTGACATAGCCCGATCTAAATCTAAATTGGACTCTTCAGGTTAGTAAGTAAAGGCTAGAACCAACTCTCCACAATGAAACAAGCCCCACTTCTATGGTTATGTCGCCTAGAACAGCTAGATTTTTCTAGTACTTTTGGCACCTGACGTGTAGGTGTAAGCACTTATCCCGATATAGACAAACATTTGAGAGCGTATCATTTAATATCCTGCGAGTATATCACGTTTATGTACGCCATTTTTATCCGATCACTACCGAGTGGAAGTGAGTATTTAGGGATATATAAAGAGGCAATGGGTTAGGTTTAAAATATAATAATATAGAGTACATATGTAGGATAGATATAAGTGGTAATGGTTAGAAGTGAAAATAACGGAAAGGTGGAAAGGTGGAAAGGTGGAAAGGTGGAATACCGCATTGTGTAATATCCGCTGAGCCCATCTGGCGGACAGTAGACAAAGCACATAGTGGATTATGATTGGCTGTAGAAGAGGGGGAAAGGGTGAGGCTTTTTTGTCGACCTGCGGCTCTACGCGTAAGTGAGGCTGAGGGGTTGAAGAACCCACTTGTTTTTGTTTTTGTTTTTGGCCCTTTCCAAGGATATAGATGTTCAATAACAAGTTTGGGATAGAGTTAGTTATTCAGATAGGAAGTTTGAAATTAACTAATTTCAAACTCCATTTATCCACTATTCACTAGTGTGAGGGGATTGAGGGGGATGCGGCTGGGGGATAAGGGAACGGGAATTAGGGGTTTCGGATTGTGGCCGACTGGGTTGGACAGCACATCTATGCAGGTAGTATAGCGTAGTATTATAGTTGATGTAGCGTGTTATGTATATTATGTACGGAGACAATGTAATAGTTAGAATAACTAATAACTAGAACTATAGTATACTTTGGTGCTAAGAGAGGCCTCTTAACGAGGCTCTGAAACAACGTGGGCCGGACGATCTCCTTACCGCAGACAGCGCGTTAACAACCAAACCGGGAAAGCCTGAAGATCCCTCGGGCTGACGGCTCGAGGCTTTAGTGTGCCAGCGCAGACTTGAGTTTGACGTTGCAAAGGAGGCGAAAAAAAAGACCAAAAGGCGGGACAAAAAGAGGGAAATGAGAAGCGAACAGACCATGTGGGCCCTCTCTTCGTGCAGGTTCCCTAGCCGGGTATAAACTGACTGGGGGAGTGGAGAGAAAGAGAGAGGGGAAACGACTCACAGAGAGTTGCACTCTCCCGGTTGTTGTCTCCGAGTTTAATGGTGGAGCCTGAATAACAGAGAGTAGCGGTGGGGACAATTTTTTTTTTTTTTCTTTTTTCTTTCCTTTCCTTTCTTACTGTTTATGTGTGACCAAGTTCAAATGCTCCGAATAGAGGGGGGGGGAAATAAGGTAAGTCAGGGGGATGGTCAGCAGAGAAGATGAAAATAACATAAATATAGAATGAAAATAACAAATTCAAAAAAAAAGAATTCAAAAAACACCAAAATAACAATATAAATTATACCTAGGTAAAAAAAAGCCCGAATAATAATAGAACGTTACTCGTTACTCGTTACTCGTTACCTACATATGTATGGGTGTCGGTACAAGTCACGGTAAACTATGTAATCTATTATGTGGAGCCCCGAGTTGAGAGAGCCGCACGCATGTCTTTCTTGTCTCCCATCCCCCCCTCGAATATTCCTTTTGAACGTTTATTCTCCTTTTTCTCTATGTTATTCTCTTCTTTTTTTTCCTTCTTTTTTTCTTCTTTTCTCTTGCATCTGATACTGGCATTATACTGGTAGATATTGCTGGGTCCTAACTTGCACGTGTAGAACGTGGTATTATCTCACCCTTAGACACCTTTTCTTTTCTCCCCGAAGCAACTTCTCCTTTTAGTTCTCCTTTCTTTTCTACCCTGAGACAAGACTGTACAGTTTGCTCTACCTGCACACTTCCGGGTGATATCATTCATCTGCAGATGGCGCAGTGACAATCGGAGCTTTTGAGCCTCATCCCGGGACCCATTCACTACCCGCGTCCACCTTTCCCCTTGGGTAAGTGCACTTTCTGCAGACTTCAAAACTGAGTAGTCTAGAGCCTTGGGGTTTCTTTTTCTTTTTTTCTTTTTTTTTTTTCTTCGTCTTCTTTTCTTTCTTTTGCTTTTTTGCTTTCTTCTTTCCTTGGTCTTTATTTCTTATGCTGTCGGACCTGTTTGGTGTTCATATTTTATTCTCTCCGGGTCATCCTGACCTGACAACCCCTCATCTCCCCATCTCGACGCTTTGCAGACGGGCAGTCGCATTGTGTCGGAATCACTTCCATCTCTACCGTTCTATTCTTTGCACTTAGATTTTGGTGTTTTCTTTTTGATTTTATGTTTTTTCCGATCATCGGAAGAATCAACAAGTACAATAACCCCATCTCTAACCATATCTTACAGGCTATTATCATCAGTTCTGATGTGTGATCATCAAATTCAATCTGTCAGAACAAGTATAAGGCGAGGTGCCCGATGCACCTGACAATTTATTTCTGACGTCCGCTATGTATGACTCGGATGACGCTTTTAATCAGTCGCCTCCTATGGAGGCGATCAAACCCAACTATGGAGAAAACGAAACACCACCACCCTTTGTTTCGATTAGCGAAAAAGATGACGCGGGTTCCCGTAAGCCCAACCAGCCGAAACCTCAGAACTCAACCCGTGAGGGCGACCGAGTGCTGATGGGGTTTCTAGCTCCGAACCATCCAGAGATTGCAGCAGCGGCAAGGATTGCTCCATTGGAATCATTACCTGGGAATCACAAAAATTATAAACAGCCGCCTGACTTCGATCCCAGAGGGAGGTCAAATCCATGCCTAAGGGATGACCCTCCACGAAAGGCATCATTGGAACTCATAACCTCATGCTCAGGCTCGGCTTCACATAAAGACACCGAGAACAAACCCCCCCAGAAGAGATTGTTCCCAGTCCCATTACAGCCTAAAGATCCAGATGTTAAGATTAAAAATGAGATTCAAAGAGAACGAGTACCATCAATCAGTGCCATGAGCCAACGATCCCCACAAGGGTTGCCATATCTCAAAACGTCTTCGGAAATCAAGTCGGAATTTCCCCTCCCATCACTAAAGTTGAGCCAACCAGATTCTGGATCATCGTTCGCAAAATCTCCCGAGAGCAGCAATAAACAAACGCTGCCGTCTATCCACAAAGCTATCAGCGAATTGTCAGACTTCGGCCCACCAGTCAACACAATCCCATCTCCCTACCCCTTCTCCTCGTGTCCCGGATCAACTACATCAGGGAACGATTCTCCATTCGACCGCGCTTTTCCGGGAAAGTTTTCCATCCCTCCAAGTCCTTTTTCTCACTTTTCGCCGGTGAGCCTGAAGGACTCATCTACCAACCCTTCTCCGGCCTCGCACTCATCCTTCTGGCGCGGAACACCCCAGTCTGAAATGCTGTCCGCCCAGACCCCGTATGAAGCCTCCCCTATAACCACCAAAAGCCCAGCAACTAGTTATCCTACGCCCACGGAACAGGTTGGCGTTGGTATGGGTGATCGACATCCGCTCGCTGCATCCACTCCCCAGGCCAATGGGGGCCCCGTGGGTAGTTACAAGTGTACGCATCCTGGGTGCACTGCTGCGCCATTCCAAACTCAGTATCTCCTCAAGTAAGACCAAAAATATGACTCGAGTGAAAACCCTGCCTAACGAAATAGTAGCTCTCACGCAAACGTGCACTCACAAGATCGCCCACACTTCTGCCCAGTAGAGGGTTGTCCACGCGCACTAGGCGGAAAGGGGTTCAAGCGCAAGAATGAAATGATGCGCCATGGCCTCGTACACAACTCCCCAGGCTACGTCTGTCCCTTTTGTCCAGACCAGCAACACAAATACCCACGACCCGACAATCTTCAACGGTTCGTGCTACATCCGAGCCTCATTTAACCTGACATCAGCTGAACTTACACACTCACACAGACATGTCCGTGTACACCACGTCGACAAAAACAAAGACGACCCCATTCTCCGACAGGTTCTCGCGCAAAGGCCGCTTGGTAGCGCCCGCGGGAGAAAACGAAGGATGAACAATACATGAAACATTCTAGCCTCTCGTTTTATTTTATCTTTTTTCTTCCTATATCTGTTTACATCTTTGCATTTCTAACTTTCTTTCTTGCCCATGTTCTTTCTATCCCACCCGCTCCGACCGGCGTGTACCCTCTTCAACCACTCCCCCTTCGCCCTCTCTCCCACATTCAACCCTGTGTCCCCCGGGTGTTCCAGATTTCCAGATTAGCGCCTCAGTACGACAATGCTAATCCCCCTTCGAGACAACTTCGCAACTTTACGCGTGACGAATTTCTCAGCTGTGATACCTTTCTGCTGTTTTTTTATATTATTTTGTTACCCTTGGGTACTTTTTTATTTTGGTGCTTCTGCAATGATACCACCTGTCCATGGTTAGAAATTCCCGATGTTACATGGGTCATTCGTTTAATAGGAGTGTTGTGAGTCTTCACTATTTTACCTTCTTTCTCCATATTGTCTGATCAATTCAATTGGGGTATTATGAAACTCATTCTATTGAAAATATACTCGGGGCATGTCAAAAATATCACACTCGGATAGAAGTCATTTCCCTTGATGTAGCATAACTCGAGACTGGTCTTGCCGGCTTCGCTCTAAATGTGCGTACGATCAACCCGATCTGATACTTCCTCTCTTGAGAACCAACCTATTGGCCCTCCCTCAGATCCACGCACTTTTCTATCAATTACATGGTCTCTCTATGTAGATTAAAGTTTCCTAGCTTCCAAATGGTGCATTCCTAGGGTGTCAGGACTTTTCTTCCGTCTACTACTTGCGGCTCAATCGAGTCAGCCTGCCTCCACCGGTGTACTAGCTACCTAACCAATACCACACATCGCCAATTGCATTTGTCGGAAGTGGCATCGGTCCTTACTCTAGAACTCGGAAGGTGAGAACTCGCGACGGCCAACTTCCGGTAAAAGAAGCACTACTAATTGAATCCGGATATACAACATACGCCCGATTACAGGCTTTCGTCAAAGAAGCGATAGCCATCAAAATTGTCAAGTATGAGAGCCCAATTATCCCTAATATATTCCAGCCAAGCGCAGAGAAGCCTGAACATATTGGTCCTAGGACCCTCGCGGCCTAGAATCCCAATTCGGTCCACGGTATCTTAGCAGCGCAGCTCTAGATAAAGCTAGTTATGTACTGGTTGCTCATTCAACCATTTATATCATTAGAGCTTCTGCGCCTGATCCTGTGGGGCTACCACGAAAGTTCCGGCCCGATATCTTCTCATTCAGGCGCGTGTTCACAGTCAACTAAATCGGGATATTTCTGTGTCACCTATAATAATTTTAATATGGGCGTATAATGGACAGTAATAAGTCATGTGGTTTAGTTAAGTTTCTGTGTAATGCAGTAGGGTTCGTCAGCTCCGGACAGGGGTACCTCCGTATGTTTTCAAGAAGAGGGCGGTTAACAGGCAGGATTAAGAGTTTTAAAATCCTCCTACCGCACACCGGTTCTTTCTAGAGTTGCGTCTTTATTGACTCTATCTCGCTGTCTTGTCGTCGATCTTTGTTCCATTCGCGTATTTGAGTCATATAGTTCGCCACTATGAAGCTATCGTTATTCAGGAAGACGAAACCCGGTGTTCCAGAACACAGTCTGTAAGATTGCATCATAGCGAAATGATTTACCGAGCTAACTATTGCCAAGATACCCTAGAGAAGGTGCAATTGGGATGAAGGTACTATCTGATCCTTCCAATGCGGACCTGGAGTGAGTTGGTTCATCCTCTACTATAAAGGATCTCAAAAGTGGATGATACAAGAACTCAAATAAAACACACGAACTAAAATACATCAACTAGCGTTGTTTTCGTCCATGGACTCACCGGCAACCGCGAGAAAACATGGACTCACGAAAACGGAACCTTATGGCCCCGAGACCTTCTTTCCAAGGACCTGTCTACAGCACGCATCATGACCTTCGGCTACGACGTCGACATATTCAGTTTCACCTCAATTACCTTCTCAGACCGACTTTACGACCACAGTCAATCCCTAGCTTTCGCAATCGTCAGCCAACGAATCGACTGCTCAAGCAGACCCATCCTATTCATCGCACACAGTCTAGGCGGCTTGGTCTGCCAACAAGCCGTGATCCTCAGTAACTCTATAGACGGACTATGGGCGATATCCTCAAGTGCCATCGGGATAATCTTCATGGGCACCCCGCAATATGGATCTTCGCTCGCTTCCTACCGAGAAAAACTCGCAAAGGGGATGAAAATAGTCCACACCGCGAACAGGGATATGGTCGGGGCTCTCCATTCGGGTTCGAACAATGTGCAATTAGCTGGGAATGAGTTCCAGTCCATGCTTCGTCGTGGAGATCTCTCGCTCAAGGTCTTCTGTTTCTACGAAGCGAAGAATATGAATGATATAGTGGGCAAAATCGTTGAAGAACACTTGGCTGTTCTGCCGGGCTATGACAACTGCAGTATTAATGCTGATCATTACAACATGACCAGATTTACTGGTCATGCAGATGGTGGTTATGGACTTGTTCGGTCGATCGTTACCGGGTGGCTTCATGAGTCTCGTCGTGGTGATGATGCTGCTACAAACAAGAATGCTATGTCCGCTCCTGGCTCTGGAAATCCTGCTTGGTTGGGGTCTTGGACTCCAGGGAACTTTTACTTTAATGGGGGGGTAAATTCGCAGAGTTACGCTCAAGGACATTCCAATCAGGGTGAGACCTTTGCCTTCGACTGATGGGGTATCTGCACGAAATATGGATATGTCCTTTTTTTGCAACTCTTTGGCTTCAAAGCTGTGTTGCGCAAACCCTATATCTCTTAAAGTGGATAACTACAGACAGAGTTTATAACACAATGCCTTTGTTCCTCCACGTTTCACATAGGGTTCAGACAACCTTGGAGCACGTGCGAACCTGAAACCTTAGGTTTCCCAAAGTTTCAAATATCTGACGGCTGATATTTCTTTGACTTGAAGAAAGCGCCCTTGGAATACCAACTGCGCCATTTATGTCCCTGGGTGTAACAACTAGTAGCATCTCTTAGTCGCCCAGCAAGCTTGCGGCTGTTCAGGTGCGACCGGTATAGTATATTGGCTGACCGTTCGTGTAGCTGTCACCGGGGTTGGCACCTGCCTGGGCGTCGGTGTAATAAGCTGGGCTGGGGTTGGTGCCATGGTGCCCGGAACGATGTTAATAACCTCCGCTGCATCATGTCCATCACCCGGGCGCCGGCGTGTTGCCGGGGCTTGACTGTGATTTGTTTCACTGCGAAGGTCTTGGTCTGGTAGAATCGAGTTATCTTATTCAAGTTGCATTGTTGGCATCGATACCGATGCCAGGGAAAATGATATTCGCTAAGAAGATGGTAGTTGATAGAAACCAATGCGCAGATGCGGTTTTGATAGGGCTCTGAATCGGTGAAGCGTATTTCGTCACATAAGTCTAGCCTTGACATATGAAGGCGATGCTTTGGACTATTCCTTGGCTCCATATAATTATTGACCCCAAGGAGCTCGTTACTAGGGTATCCTGGATAGAAAAGGCAATCGGGCAATCCCTGCATTTATTGATATTTCTAACTTCATGCCTGCTTTTTGTCACTGTATATAGCCTCGATTGTGTTGTAGTATACTCGTATAATAATGATCGATTAGAAATTATGCAATATTTCTTGATAGGAATCTAGAGTATCTTGTACTATTATTAGAATCCAGATATCGGGGAATTCTCGTTTCATCTGGTCTATTTCTGCGTAAACGTCTTGGACACATAAGGAGATCACGGGTAGTCGATTACACGGACCTTTTTACAATAATTCCTATTATCGGACTCAGGACGAGGTTAGTCTGGCCTAGGGCTTGTTTCGCGTTAAAATTGGAATCAAGCATTTTTAGTCGCTTCTTAGGGCAGGTGCTCGAGTTTAAGTCTAGATTTACCTCTCTACATCATGGTGTATAGATCTACCATTTCTCAAACAGTTACAACCGCTTATTTCTGTATGATTCCATGTGTTGGATTTTGATAGAACTGAAATGTAAATACTCGCTAAACACTGTCTAAATTCGCCTTGCCTTTTTCCGCTTTGCCTATCAATGTTATACATGAAAAGCCAAAAAAAAGCACGAAATACAAGCAAGATAATAAAAGATGCCCAAGGCATAAACCCTAGTACCGTAATCGTCATCGTCATCGTGGTAATCTGACCAACAACTAAGCCTTTCCAGCCTCCCCTTTCCGATGAATCCTCCTCACATGGTCTTTCATATTGTCGACACGACTAAACAACTTCTCACAGCCCTCCCACTCGCAAAAGACACCAGGATTGTGCTTCGCCTCATGCCGAGCACGGTCCTTATTGCTGCTAAACCCATTCCTCGCAGATTGGGGACATCCCTCATGGCGACAAAAGAGGTACTTGCGGTGACGGTTGAAGTGCTTCCTCAAATCACAGCCTCGGTGAAAGACAGCCTGCGAGGAACAGCCCGGGTGGGCGCAGCGCCAGTTGCCGTCGCCCGTTGGGACGCCGTAGTTGCTTAGGTCACCGGGGTTAGAGCCAGAGCCTGAGCCGGAGGCCGAGCCTGGTGCGGCTGTTGGGGAATCCGGGTCGGAGGAGTGTGGTGGCGATGAGGCGGTTGAGGTTGTAGTGGTGGATTGGTAGAGATGGGGCGTTGGAGCTGGGACTGATCGAGGAGCTGAGACGGATCGGGGTACTGAGAAGAAAGTTTCTGGGATTGGATCAGAGGAATGCGGTGGACAGGAGAGCCACTGCTCGTTTGCAGTGCTGAGTTGGGTGTTGAATGTTGGGTAGGGCTCTGATTGCTCTTCTATTGATGGTGGAAATCGCATAGAGCCCATGTTTGCGAAGGGTTGTGAATGGTAGAAGTCTTGGGCTGGTTCGCTCTCAATGCACCATTTGTCGATTTGCTGGGTAGTATAGCCCGACACCCCCGGGCCACTCATAGCGAGCGGTAGAGATTCTGGGGGATAGTAGCCTTGAATGAAGGGCGCTGTGGTAGGACCGATGGGGGTCTCAAAGGAGCGCATACGAGGAGAGATTGAGAGGATATCTGCGTTGGACGCAGTGGACCATGGGTATTGAGAGCCAATTGTATTAGTGTCGGTCGATCCTCTTCTCCTAGTGGAATAATGCCCCGGGGATAGAGAAGATCGAGGGTCTGGTTGGGCATCCATAAAGTCCACTTGTTGAAGAGCGGACAGGTGGGAGCTGCATGGAGCGCCGGTGGGGATATTGGTCAGGCCTCCCAGATGTTGAGGATTTAAGAACTCCGAGTAACCAGCGCTGTCCGTCACAGTGCCGTGGGTACTCTTAGACTTCTGACGACTAGGGTACATGTTGGAGACGTTGGGGATGTCGGGGATGTAGATGATACTGTGGAATGATAGTTCTTCTGCTGATGGAAAAGAGAATTCCCAGTCGACGTATTCAAAGCTTCCTTTTAGGGGAAAATGCTCTGGCATATCAATAGGTGCTTAGTATAATTAACTTGCTTAGTATAATTAACTTGTTGTTATAAAGGATGTATGAACAGTATGAACAGGTGCCCATGCGGTTGAATATTGTTGCCCGAGATGACCGAGGAACCAATGTGTTATAGAGTTTTGCCAGATTTAGAGCTGAACTTGTCTTTCGGACTAAGACCTAACGGGTAGTGGATTATTTATGATCATCCCAAGTCGAGGAGGCAGTGCTGTAATCTTAAATATCTAGGCGTTCCGCAGAAGAAATTAAACGTTGACAATACTGCCATGCTTGATATAGAATTGTTGATCATACTGGCTAGGTATCATTGGTAATCAAATGAGCAGTACGCGGATACCGCTCCCTCGGCTTCGGGGTTGACTCAATTGTGATTCAGGACGGACGGACTAGGATTACTGGGACCGGGGGGTCTCCTGGCTTCCCGATGAGAGATGGTCTTCCTGTCATGGCATGTAGACATTGGTTTATCATTTAGATAATTATGGGGACACTTTCAAAGTAGGGCTGAAAGATGATGACGTGGGTCTGCACATTGGCTAGATCGACATCGGTAGATTATGACCAGAGGTTAGGGTTTCATGAATTAACCATGATATTTCTAGGGTATGCATTGTGCGCTCGTATTATTGGCCAGTAAAAAGCCACGAGACGCCCAGGACGCCAGGGATGCCCAGGACCGGTGTTGCGGTGTTCTGTAAGATCCTTTTTGTCTTTTGTACATGTTCGCTATAAACACGTGGAACTGGTTCATGATATCTAGATATCAAGAGCCTCACCGTGGCAACATTACACAAGACAGGTCTGGAGTTATACATTTAATCCCCGATTGCATTGCCATGTAGATAATACCTGATTCCTTACCTCCAATCGCTTTTTTTTTTTACCAGTTTCTTAAGGTTGAGTCAGCTTGGAGGTAACGTTAAATCCAAAGGTAGCATCTCTCACGTGGCCGGGCATCTTACTGGTCGAGAGCTAGGATTGTAGATATCTTTCACCCTCCCAGGGCTATTCTGTATAGTCGATCATTACGCAAAGTAGGTATAGCGGACACGAAGAAAGTGAGTTCATGTTGAATCTTGGAATCTGGAACTTCGAGTTCAGCTATAGTGCCAAAGCCAAAGGTCCTTTGGGACCTTTGGCAAGACACCGACGGCTAGCACCGTTTGTGCATTGTGGATAGACCGTGTTCTGTTCCATGATTGGCCAGCTGATGACAAATATGTGCTTATTCTAATGTCCGACCAATCACATCGTTCGGCGAGACCAAATACGGGGGGCCGTTCAAAACGAGGGAGCGGTGTCCTCCAATATGATCGGCGATGAGCCTCACTGTGGCTTCGGGCTTATTATGCAGTCAGTGTGTGAATTGTAACTATTGCATTGTGCGACAGGTTATCTGCAAAAAGTTCCTAGGAATAGAAAATGATGGCCTGAATGCTTCTAGAATGGCACGTTGTACGTTGTAAGCTGGTTGTGAGACCGGATGTCTTCGGTCTAAGAATAATATTCGATGGTAGTGTGTCTCAGATATGAAAAACATAGCAGCGCATTTCTAATAGGACGGTCTATCATGCATCTAAATCGTGGCTTATACCAAACCAACCCCCCAAAATCTAGAGATCGCCAAGTCTCCCCAGGGCTGACATGTTTGGTCCGAATATCCCGCCCCCACAATGTCTCAAATATCCAAGCTCAGACTGCACTACTTCTACAAAAATAGAGACATATCTGCAATGTCTCAAATGTCCCAAGATCACTGGGTTCATCTCATGTATCTTTCTGTGTGTCTTGGATCATACCCGATCTGGCACAGCATCATCTTGTCCAACCAAAAGGGGCGCTTGCTCGCCCGGACCAGGTGTTCCCTTCAGGTCAGGGATGTCTCGGTATAAGACGTAGTGTTGGACGCAGAAGATCGCATCGAAAAAGATTGTGACGTTGCCCAACAGTAGCTTGACCGGGTTTCCGGTGATACCGCTCCAGTCACTTTGAAGGCTGGAGTCAAGCACCAGTTGAAGCAATGAAAGGACACCACCAGCCAAATCTAGAAGAATGGTTCCAATGTTCCAGCCTTCTGTAGATTGGCGCTTGTAGTTCAACGACACCTGAGGCATGTATTTCACAACGGTGACCAGGAGTTTGACGTACGAAAACGAGTAGATCTGGAAGGATTTTAGCTCTGTTTTCTAATTTCCCCGATGGTTTAAAGTCCACTGAAGAATAATGCCTTAATTTCACCTACCACGTCAATCCACGCCCAAGTGGAAGGATCATACCCTCCATCCGGACTTTGCGCCAATACAATGGCCATAACCATCATAGGGGCCAGGATAGACGCCCAAAATGTCCCTGCCATGGTCCAACTTACCTTTTGGAAGCGGGAAACGTGGAACCCCCAGATGAAAGGCCAGAACTGTGTGTACAGCATGATGGTCAATACCACCGCGTGGGCCGCAAATGCGAAATCGTTGAACCGGACGGTGGGATCAATCGAGGCAGGGTGGCGGGCCGCATATTGTGAACGAATGACGGGCGAGTAGAGAAACGCGGAGGTATATATCGTATAGCAGGCAAATCCCAGAGGGTTGATAGTGGATAAATCAATAGATAAACCGACCGTAGACTTGCGTTTCCAGTTGGTGATAGGCTGCGGGTAAAAGGACCCTGACCAACAGAGCATGCTGCGCTCGAGTTAGCCATCGATTTAAGTAATACATGAGATATAACCTCGTAATCAACACGTAGACTTACTATGCCCATCCTAAACACCTGGAATAAATCAGTTAGTCATGCTCATAATACCCGGCGGCAACCGGGTGCAAATAGGAGCTCACAAACCGGGATAAAGCGTTGATAAATATCTCTAGTTGAGGAGTCATGTTGGATAGAGGACACTCATTACAAATTTGGTCAAGCGGGGAAAGAAGAGAAGGTGTGGATGTAACGATTGGAGCTCTCTTCAACACAGCACGCAATCGTGTGATAAGATCAGCTGAGGATAAGACGGATAAGATAAATGAGCAAACAGCCTAATTGATTTGGGAAGGCGGTCACAATGTAGATCTTGAGTCAGCGGCTGGTTGGCCCGGTGATGTGTTGTAGGAAAACAGATGACTGGGGGAATTGCTCAGCCTCTTGTTGTGATTCCTCTCTGCCCGAGGTTCCTGTGCGACGTGCATTTTCCTATTTTATTTCGATTGCGTTGTTGGATGTTTTTTCAATCCCAACCGGACCTCAATTCCGAATTTGTACGACTTTATTTCCTTCCTCTCCTTGCTCTCCTTGCGCTCCGCATCGACTTCTACTCTACGACCCTCTCGAACCATACTTAGATCTCGTGACACAACCCATTTCGCGCCATAAACTAGTTAATATACAGTCAATTACGCCATCTGTCATTGGGCATTCTAGTTGAAATTCAGATCCCGTTATCGCATGGTGCATTCCCCAGATCGGGAGATCTCGAAAGATCTCCTTCGGTAAATTCGACATTCCAGACTGAAGATCGCGTGGTCGTTCGAGAATTATCCGCAAAATGTCAAACTCGAATCTCGTCGCGGCGGGGAGCAGCACATATGCATCCAATACCCTTCATGTTGGGGATGGCACCTGGGACTCTGGGCGGGATACCTTCCTGCTGCCCAATTTGATGGGTGTCAACTTTGAGACGATGCGATACAATGGTTAGTTCAACTTATCAACAACCTACGCTTTATAATTATGACTAACATGTTACAGGCATGGGAAACCGTTTCAAGGATATGGCAGGGTACCATTCCATAATCATCGCGCACGGCGTCATTGCAACAATCGTTTTCTTGGGCATTGTTCCAACATCAATTTTCCTAATCCGATACTACTCCCGATGGAATCCCTACTGGGCATTTAAATTGCATGCTTGGTGTCAGGTACTCACCTTGCTCCTGACCACGGTCGTGTTTGTGCTTGGGTGGTTCGCCGTTGGGCCGGAAAGAAGTCTAACCAATCCCCATCATGGAATTGGCCTGGCAATCTATGTTTTGGTCATTTTCCAAGTGCTGTGGGGCTGGTTCCTGCACAAGAAGGAAAGTAAGAGACAGCGAGTCCACGTTCCTTTGAAACTGGTGGTAAGTGACGCCCCAAGAAGGGGTATATGGGCTTTCCTTAACATATTCTAGTTACACCGATGGCTGGGTCGTGCTCTTTTACTTCTCGGCATTGTACAAATTCCACTAGGACTCACACTCTACGGTTCGCCAAAGGTCCTGTTTATCCTGTTCGCTATAACAGCCTTCGGTTACTTGGTTCTTTACTTTATACTTTCCTACCGATATGATGTCGAAGGATATCACATGGGAAGTGAGCATGGTGGTGGGCACAGTCAGTACACAGGACCTTCAGAAGTTTCAGAGCACCATGGCAATCACACGGGAGCAGCTCTCGCCGCCGGCGCTGCAGGTGCTGGCTTGGCTTCAATGTTTCGACGACGTACAAGCAGTCGCCACCCAAGCCATGCTTATGAAGACTCTCGCACATCTATTTCTGATGAGAAATATTCCGATGAATCTTCCCGCCATCATGGTGGTGGAGGTGGTGGTGGAGGTGGTGGTTTCGGCAAGAAACTCCTCGAGATTGGCGCACTGGCCGGGGCTGCCCTCATGGCTAAGAAGTTCTGGGACCGTCGAAAGAAGCGAGAAGACGATGCCGAATCGGGTCGGTATAGACCCGCCCATTCGCGCAATAGTAGCCACACAGATGAGTCTCTCAGCAGGATGGAAGATGGTCGACCGGAGCCCACGCATCACACACCCCTTACTCGACCACCAAGTCGTGTACCAAGTCGGTCCCAAAGCCCGGGCTCTTCTTACTACTACAACAGCACATATTTCACCGAGCCGCCTAAGCGAAACGCTTCTCATGGAATTAAAGATGCTGTTCTGGGTGCCGGTGCTTTTGCTGCCGTGAAGCGGCTGTTCAGCCGCGGTAAAAAGGACGATGAAGAAAAACGGCGTCTGGAGGATATCAAGCGCCGAGAAGATGAAGACGAGGCGTTGCAGAGAGCAAACAGCAGACGACGACCACAGGCGGGAGAAAGCTTCTACCCACGAAGAAGGGCCAGTTCATACAGTGAAACTGATCTCACTGAAACCGATATATCCCGTCCTCCACCCCGACATACATCACATGGAGAATCTCTTCTTACTGCAGAGCCTCTCGCCTCCGGTGCTATTCCTAGCGCTGTATCAGACATGCCACCTATGCCCCCGAGTCACCAACACCAACAGTTCTCTGGTGACTTGAGGCCTGAAGCTCCTCCCTCACGTCACTCCCTCGCCCATGATGGAGCAGAGTTTGCATCCGGTGCAGCCGCTGGCGCAGCACTCGATGCGGCCTCCCGTCGCAATCGGAGCAGCAGCCGGCGCCGAGGCGACGATGTTGCTTCCCCGCCGGTATCTGTGAAAGTGAAAATGCACAATGACGGACGGCATGTGACACTCCGTCGGCTGACTGAAGAGGAAGCAGCCGCGAGCCGTGATGCCCGTCGCAGAGAGCGAAGAAACTCTCGACGTCGCAACAGTAGTGCGGGCTCCTTGTCCGGCAACGAAGACGCCGGCTACGACCGCTGGCGTCGCGTCGAAGAACTCGAACGTCGACAAGACGAACAAATGCGACGTGAACAGGCTGCTGCTTCTGCTGCTCAGCTTGCCCCTCCTCATGCATCTATGGTCCCTTCAGGGAGCATGCCTGCATCTTCATGGGCCGCACCACCCTCCCAAGTCAGCCAAATGCCGCCCCCACCCCGCATGCCTGCGCCCTCCACCATTCCGTATGGAGCAAACAGTGTCACTTCGCCTACATATACCGGTACTGAGATGAGTGGCTCGTACGCGAACAATCGTCGCCGCAGACGTGCTGAACGAGCCCGCACCCGACAAGAGAGGCAGCAGCAGCATGGCGTAGAATTCACTTGATCGCTTTCTTGGTACCGTCTAGCATCCTCCGTTTTCCCTTTCTCTTGTGTCTATTACAGGCCTAGCTTACGACATGTACAAAACGATTTATGTGCTTCAGAGCCGTGTTGATATAAATGATCAAT